>VYZP01036283.1:916-20978 GCA_013400635.1 Hypocryptadius cinnamomeus
TGTTTGAAGGTGAGCAGCAATTCAGTGCCATGAATTGCCCCGCATTTACATCAATTCCACATGATGCCACATTGTTTTATAATTATCCCTGTGGGATAATTATATGTGGGCTCATTAAATCATTCATGTGCTGCTGCTTAGGTGGGATTCTGTCAGTGTGCTTTTAGGTGGTGTCTTTGTTTTTATGATTCTTGATTTTTTCAGAAAGCTTTGCCATAGGTGATTCTGTTTTTGGTCATCCCTGCCTTTTCTTGCCCAAATAATGAATATCTCATGTTGATGGTTTCAGTGAATCCCCTTTTGCTGTGTTCAGTGTTGTGATTTCAGGTGGATCTTCACTGCCTTTAACCAGCACTATATTTGTTTTTAACTTCTAAATCTGCCTTCCTGTCTTCCTGTCCCAAACAAATTAGATTCTCATTTGGAAAAGAGAGAGATGTCATCTCTCCCAGTGGTGATTTTTTCATATTTCATGTATGTTTTGATTCATTTTTGCCTCTATATTAGTGCCAGAATGTCTTTCTCAGTTGTCAAAGTACTAAAATCCCTTATGTAGCAATGAAATTACTTGAACTGAGATTTCCTTCCAATATTTTATGGAAATATTTGATACAGAGCATTTTTCTGTTTAATTTTTTACACTTAAACTCCTTGTTTGTGAAGCTTTAAAGCACCAAGCCCTTGTGTATTAACTTTCCACAAGGTTTTTAGTTCACTTCTCTCAATCTCTTGCCTATTTTGCCCTCAGTGATACTTTTCTGTGCCCCTGATTTCTGCAGCTGCCAGGTCACACCAAATTCTGATTTACCCTGGTTGTTATGGGGTTTATTTGTGTTCTAAGTGCTTCCAGGTAGGGAATGTTTCCTTCTGTGTTTGTACAGCATGATGTAAATTTGCAACAATATATAAATGTTTGCTAATGACCCAGCCCTGAGGAAGTTAATCAGTCACGTCAAGGCTGAGCTTGATGTGTTGTGTTCAGAAACACAGTGTTTATTTAAAGAAAATCAGGATTAAAAAAGGTTGGAGTGGAGGGATGAGCCCAGGCTGTAAATTTGAAGCTTGCCCTGGGCGAACTAAAAGTTGTTTTTAAAAATCTATTATCTACCAAAGCTGATTTAAATATGAATGCAGTTCACTTTGGTCCTGATTCTGTTTCAGACCTTTTTAAACCAGATTTCATTGGTTTTCCTTAGCAGAAATTTGCTCTTGATGTGTTTGCTTAACACAAGACTTGAGAGAGCCCATCTGCACTCTCCAGGCTCCGTGTCAGCACTGGCTTCTTTTTGGCTTCAGGCATTCCTGTGAAGAGCATTTTCCTTTGCAAAACCATGGAATTTTAAACACACATTGGTCAGTGTGTAAAATACACTACCAAATGAAGTTAGTTTTATTTTTTCTGAGTGATCTATTTAATTTCCCTGCTTGATCTCAGTTTTAAAGCTTTATTCACATCTTTGTGTCTGGGATTAATTTGACTTGGCACACTGCAGTGTCTCTGTCTCCCAGGAGCAGCTGATAATTTACAATGAATTTCTTTTTCCTCTTCTCCCTATGACTTGTAGCAAAGGTTTTTCTCTGCAGAACTCTGAATAATATACAAACAGCAAAAATATTTTAAGAATGAATAACTGAGTTACCTGTGATGATTGGAAACTCAAACATGGCTCAGCTTGTAATGAGTCCAAAACTGTTATTTACCAGAACATCTTTGGTTTGCAGCAAAGAAACCTTTGAATAATGAATGGTGCCTCTATCTGTGTAGCTGTACAGAAAATATTGGGCTAGAGGCCTACAGTGAAACAAGGAGTTGACAAACGTGTGTTAATTATATGCTAAATTAATAATACAGTTCTGTGGGAGAGAAGGAGAAAATGTGTTTTCTTTTAGGTATAATAATGATGCAAATAAGAAAAATCGGTGATTTAGAACTGACTTTTGAAAGATAATTTGTTAAAATTTTTTTATTACTGCTTCCTTGTCTTATTTTTTTAAGTGCTTATTAATTTTTGGAAAGGCTGAGGCTGATGTGAGTGCCTGTAAGGGCCTGCGTGTGACTGGGCTGGTGAACATGAGCTGGAGCCAGGACATGTCCCTGGCTGTGTAAATCACCAAGTGTCCTTTAATCACCTGCCTTTGTCAGGGAGTTGCAAAGGAGGAGTGGGAGGAACATCTGTGTTATCATGAAATCATGGAATGGTTTGGATTGGAAGGAACCTTAAAGTTCATGGGCAGGGACACCTTCCACTATCCCAAGTTGCTCCAAGCCCCATCCAACCTTGTCTGGAACGATTCCAAGGATGGGGCAGCCACAAGTTCAGGGTGTACACCCAATGATGTACCTGTGGGATGTTGGAGAAACCCAGTCCTGAGAGGGAAAGTGAAAGCAGCATTGGATTTCTGGTCATGGTTATGGGAATTTTGGACAGCAAAAATGTCATGGGGAAAAGACTACTAATGCAGGCTGGATTTATTCCCCCTTTAGTGAACAGTATTGTCTCTGTCCTCCTATTTTTATCCTAAATGCTTTTTGTCCTTCCATCAATGTTGTGAATACCTGGAACAAAAGCCCAGTAATAATTAGTTTCTAAAACCGAGTAAATGAAAGAGCAGAACTTTTAGTGAAATCCAATTATGTACCATCATATATTAAGCTGGTAGTGGTGTTCTCATATTCCAAAATCAATGGCATGCCCTGCAGGCATGTTTTAATTAAAATAGGAAATATATATATTATTTTAGCCCTGCTAAACTAGTTAATTATGAAGTTCCTGATGATTTTCCTGAACGAGTATAAAGTTCAGTCTCTGAATAAACCCCGTCCTCTAAAGGCTGAGTGAATTGCACCTGACAGTGAACAAGGATTGGCAATCCAGAGGGAGTTTGCAGTAAATCAGGGAATGTTCCTGGGGCTGTCGAAGGCTTCCTCTCTCCCAGAGTTACCTCCAGAGCTCGAGTGAGTGTTGGCAGCAGCAGAGCTGAGAGCAACCAAAAAAGTGTCAGGGATGAAGATCTACGATAAGCACAGATGGAAAGAGCCAGATACAGGAAAGAAAACAAAGCAGCTGGGGGGTGGAATTTTGTCCCTGGTGAAAGAAGAAGTGAATGGTGAAGAGCTGTGGAACAGCATAAAAAATGAGATTATGGCAATGGCTGCTGTTTGTGTTACCAGGCCAAGACAAAGAAATAGAGGTGGGAAGTGCTAGAAATTGAAGGGAGGAAATAAAAAAGAGATTGAAGAGATGGACCAGACAGTTGGTGTTGAAAATGAAATACAGAAATGCCTGGCTGGGGTAAGAATGGTCAGAAGAGTATGGAGAAAAACTGGGTTGTATGGCAAGGTAAGAGAAGTGTGAAGTGGAGCACTGGAATCAAAGATGTCAGTGCTAAAAGACAAATAATAATTGAGAACGTAAACACAGAGGGTGAAAGATATTTGGAAGACTTAGGGAGTGCCCAGAAGCCAGTAGGTAGGCTGATCCCAGAGGAGATTCCTACAGGAAACAAGGAGAGAGAACAGTGGAGTTACTGGAAATGCGAAGCACTCAGTATCTTGGCAGGAAAAGGGAGAATCTGAATTCTGGGTGTCAGAAAAATCCTGGAGGAATTCCAGCCAGGCAGGAGACATGATAAAGGCTGTGTACATGTGATGAACACATGAACAAGAGTATCCACAATTTATGTGTAAATTCTGTAGAATGAGGAAAGGTGGCGACACTGTCACTGATAGAAGGAGTATTTGATTAAATCCCTTTAAAGCCCAAGAAATTCTTTTAAATTGAAGTTCAGTGTGAAGTTGTTGGAATCTGAATGGAAAAGAGGTGGTGATGGAAATGAAGCCAAATATCCATCAACCGGGAAAACAAAGCATGTGGGCTTTGGAAACTTGCTTCAAGGGTTGGAGGATGTTGAGGTGAAGAAAAAAGAGCATAAAAAATAAGTTCTGAAACACTGTACTAGTAAAATTTTTAAAAAGCCCAAGGCAGTTGCCTCCTATATAAACTTTTATCATTACTGACTCCAGTTACAGGGCTGGAATGGAGTGAAAACCTGTGAAGCAAAGGAGGTTTTGGTCTTTAAATCTGGATTATCCCTAACACTGCCCCTGTAAGTTCTACTCAACCAACTTGGAGGCCCATTCTAAATTGAATGGACATGTCTTTTTTTGAGGAATAAGTAAAGATTTTAAATTGGTTTCATTTTTATTTGAGCAGGGCTCAGATGATTATTTCTTTTAGCCATCTGATACCAGCTGTAGAAACCTGGTTCCTTTAGAATCAGAGTCACAGACTGAAATGGGTTGGAAGGACCTTGGAGCTCATCCTGTTCCACCTCCTGCCATGGGCACCTTCCACTATCCCAGGCTGCTCCAAGCCCCATCCAGCCTGGCCTTGGACACTTGCAGGGATCCAGATTTCTTCAGTAATAATGAGAACAGAGAATTCAGCTGCAGAGCTGAATCCTCAACCTGTGTAAAAGTCAGTGCTAATGGCACAGGTTGTTCATCTGTGACAACTTCTGACCCATTAATGCTGCTCTCCATCCTTTTAGTACCTGGTGCTCTGTGGGAAGGGAAAGTCCTGCCCTTAGAATTATAATTAGTCATGCCTAACTTATAATTAATGAAGTTGCAGGCTACTGGTAATTTGGATCACAGTCATTTGCCTGCGGTCTTTTTTGTGTCCTACTGAATCCTGGGATTCAGTGGGACAGCAGAAGAAGAGCTGGGTTATCTACATGAGTACTTAGGTGGAGAATTCATATGTGGGAGAGGTGAAAAGCATCTGAGGTAAAAATGGGTGATTCAAGCCATGGGCTTTGAAGAGCTGTGCTTGACATACAAGAAACATTCCAGTAGTTTTTAAGGATAAGTTTTACGTATTTTAGTGAAGTACATTAGTATTAGTAATCCTGGAGGACTGAAGTGGAGCAAATTCATTGTCTTA
Organism: Hypocryptadius cinnamomeus; assembly: GCA_013400635.1. Taxonomy (NCBI): domain Eukaryota; kingdom Metazoa; phylum Chordata; class Aves; order Passeriformes; family Zosteropidae; genus Hypocryptadius; species Hypocryptadius cinnamomeus. Next base: position 5,863 of record VYZP01036283.1, read on the forward strand.
GATTCCACATTGGTATTTTACTTATTCTGTGACCAAGATGTGGAATTGGAGTAAACTCAGCCAGAATCCAGGCTCTCAGATAACCAGATGACGTCCTGCCCATCTTCCCCAAACTTCCCACTTGTGCCAGCGCTCCCTCTGGAGCTCTGCCTTCCAGCTGAAGGAGAGCTGCCATCTCTCAGCTGCTTTGTCCCGTGGCAGAACACAAGGAAAGTGTCCAATAGGATGAAGAATACATTTCCTGGGCTCTGAACTCGGGCTCTGACCCCTGCTATCCGCGCTCCACTAGGATCATTCCAGGCATCTCCCAGCTCGGCCAGGGGATGTGTTGCTATCTTCCGTTCACATTCCCTCCCTTCTTTCTCTTGGTTTGTTTTCCACATGACTGGGAAACAATTGCTTCTTCCACATGGAGCCCTTCTCCCATTCCTGGGAAAATAGCAGGGAATGGGGAGCATTTGCATAATCGTCTTTAGTGCTATTGTGGGCGGGCTTTGGATGCCGGCACGGAGTTGCAGACCGGCCACCTGTCCAGAACAAATGAACTTAGCTTTTGTATAACGTTATCTGGTTTTCCACAGTGTTATTTTTGTGTAATGAATAACTCGATTAAAATATTATAAAACCCCATCATTCAGTAAATGTTTGTGTTGGGTTTAAATCCCCCCTCACAGGGGTGGGGATGGGGACAGAGTTTCCTCTTCCTCTGTTAGCACAACTATATTTTCAAGCTGCCTCTGACATAGTTTTATAACTGCCTTTGTGAAATTATCCTCATGAATATGAATTAGGGGTGTGGGAAGAAAAAAAAAACCAACCCCAAACCTCAAAATGATTTGCATTCATCCTTGTATAAATGATAAATTAAGTGTTGTCTAATGTTTTCTAATGGTCCATTTCACCTATGTAAAACAATTAATTAAACAGTTGGCCTCTTAGGGAAGGAAGAAGAGGAGGGTGCTGAGGACACCACCCCTGCCAGGGCTGCAGCACGAGAATTAAGCTTGTTCACTATTTGCATACGTGACTTTTTTATGTCTCAATGTTAGTCTTTGATCTCTTGGACTCCTGTGACTGAAGTCATAAAAAACTAATTCTAATTTCTGCTTCTAAAGGGGAAAAAAGAGACAGTGTTTTCCTATGTGCAGGTTTGGGGCTTTTGCCAGCCAAGGTGTGGGAAGGACAAACTCTGGGTGCCACATTATATTGCACCTCAACCTTTGCCCCACGACTGAGTTTTGATTGCTGCGTTATGAGAAAGCAAAACAAACCCTTCCATACTTTCTGTTGGCCATAAATAACATGTGGAGCTTAACCTGGACAGCGAGATTTCCATATTGCCTATTTTACTTTCATATTTGTATCTTTTATTGCCCGTAGTAAAAAACAACTGGCCAAAGTTCAGCCAAGTAAGCACCACTAAATTATGACCCAGAAGGACGTGGGTTTATTCTTCCCCTGCATTTCCCTTTCTCAGAGCAGTTAAAGGTAAGAGCTGCATTGACCCAAAGCACATTATTATTATTTCATCTGTGCTTTTGAGCCCTTTCTCTGCTCCGCAGTGGCCGTGGCATTGCTGCTTTGCTGTTTGGTGGCAGCAGATAAGAGGAGGCGAGTTTCTGTCAGTCAGCAATTGCACTTCCATTCCTGAGACAAGAACATCCACCATGGACATTGTCCTACCTTGTTTGGCTTCTGGCTCGTTCCTGGTGCACGTGTCCTGTGGGTTGGGTCCAGAGCTCCTCCTGCTCTTTTATTTCCCTTAGTTAGCAATCACTTGGAAATGCTTTGGTGAACATTGTAGGTTACTGTGATTGATTTACATGTCAGTGGTATCAGCTTTGGAGTATTACTGGAAAGAATTATTATGGACTTTGGTGTGGAGCTGCTCAGGAAGAGGCTGATGTGTCCCTTGTGTAGCTGTCAGTCAGCAGTGTTGGTTTAAAACAAGCTTGGAATATCTGCCAAAGAATCTGCCACAGATCCTTTGCCGAGGGAGAGCATTAAAATCAGGCAGTTGTGTTTTGCTGGAATGAAATAAAATGTCATTATAGGCAGCAAGGAATAAATATTGTAAGTCTGTACATTAAGAAGTTTAAAGCCAAGTCTTCCTGCTTCAGCAGTTAAAATTTGCAGATCCCTTTTCATTTTGTGTGAATGGATGATTTGTATATGTATTTGATAAAAATATGAGTGCTGTTACTATAACCCAGTTTTAAAGAAGAGCTGTTTTGTTTGATTTGCTACCTCTGCTATGGTTTGTAAACCCTGAGCCATTAAAGGTGTGTTTTCTCTACCTGAAGTGTGGTGTTTTAAAACCCAACAAACCAGTGAATTGGAAAATGGGGGCACGTTGATGAACTGGACATATTTTTTAAATATTTTGCTGATCTTTTTCCTGCTTCTCTTATCTCTCCTGTAATAACTGGGAGTTGATTTCACATTTTATGCTCTCACCCACTGAGTGAAGACCTGGAAGTTGCCTAATTCATAGCCCAAGTTTCAGATTTACAGCCGTGGATCAGCGCAGTGTTTACAGGAGCAGTTCTCCAGATATGACTGAATTTGGGGGATTTAAAGTCAGGCTGTCGAGTGCAATCTGATCCCTTTCACCATTACTTATTGATGAGGTTTCCTAGGTTTTCTAGTTGTCAGCTTGCTGATGGAGCTCCAAGATTTAGGATGTTATGGGGGTATGGGAATCTCGCTCTTTGTTTTCTGATTAGGAGCCTGACCTCTGGTACCTCATTTTAACATTAGAGCGGACTCTGGTGAATAATGGTCTGTGTTGAAAGTGCATCCAGCTGGAATTGCGTCTTGGGATGGGGGTAGGGGGCACTGGAATCTTTGGATGCCATCATGAAGCAATTAGACAAGCTACTTAATAATTTATAGCTTGCTGTCTTAAGGGTTGTAAGCGTTTTGACTGAAGAGGGTTTTGTTTAACCTTTCAGGGCTCTCCGTGAGGCGGAGATTGAGCTTAGAAATGATTTTCCTTTGAAGAGTGGCAGAGAATCCAGAACTAGATGACTTTGTCATCTATTAATTAATGCTTTGTCTTGCTGCCTAAATATAAGAGTTTGCTCAGCTCTTACAGCTTCAATTTGTTGTGAATAGAGAAGAACCTTCAGGAAGCAAAAAGCGAACAACGGGATTTTTTTGCAAATCTTGTTGTTCCTAAATTCCTTTTTTGTTGAATTTGCTTGTGACTTGGTGACTTTTTAGTGTCCTTTCACCTTAAATATTAATATTTAAAATAAATGTAATATTTCCTGGGGAAAATGTAATGCTGGGGAAGGGAGGAAAGCAATTGCATGTCTACTAGATTTCAGTAATCCTGGTGTAATTTCAGTATTGTTGGTGTTTATATGAGTGACTTAGGAATTATATAGACACCTTCCAGTGGAACAACTAGTGATTTGGCATTTAATGAAATAGTGATTTGTCCAATCTTTGTTATGTCAAAGGAAGAAAAGCCCACCTGGGTTTTCAGATACAGGAGAATGAGGGGCTCCACTTGCCTGGAGATGTACAAAGGCCCAGAACCGGAAATAAAGTGCAAAACACTGCATGAACTGACTCCACTGGCTCTTCTAGAAATGTGATAAAATTAAAAAGTTAGGAGAGATTTCTAATGATAGTCTGTCAAGCATTTGTCTGGAGAAGAAAATACTTGTTAAATATGTTGCTGATATTCTTGGATGTGACTGTTTCACCTCCTGTCAATGTGCAGCTGCTTCAGATATATAAATAAATATATTAACATATACTTAAATATAATAAATATATGCATACAGACACTGGGAGATATTTTGGATGGCCAGATACGATAGTTGGGTTTTTTTGGTTTATTCCCATTGTTGTAAGGATATTTTCCAGGGTTTAGACCTGTATTTGCTTTCATATTGCTTTAAGTTCAAGTCTGAAGAGCAGCACAGTTTCCTGAGTTACAGTGTGGATTCATTTTTTTCTACATTATTCTGTGTGTTCCCTTTTTGCCATCAAACTCATCTGTTTTTCCAAGGTCTCTTCACCTTGGGGGAGCTTCATTACACAGCATCTCTTGCAATATGAGTGTTAAATGTCATTGTTTTTCTTCTAAAAACTTTCAACCTTCCCACTTTATTTCTCCCTGCTCACCCTGTGAGTGTGCTCAACAGAACCCTTTGGATAATACTATTTCTGCTTTAAGGACTGGAATCTGCAGTTTTCTCCTTACCTCCAGCTCATCTGCTTCATTTTTAATAGGAATAATTTGTGGTTTTCTTGTGCAGGGCTATTCCTGTTGGAATAACCTTGTAGTTGCTAATACTTATCCATGGAGTTGTGGATTTTTTTTCCCTTGTATTTTTTTTTGATCCAAGGATTAAAAATATTATCTACTGATCTCTGCAAAGTGGAAGTTGCTGCTTGATACAAAATAGGAATTTTCAGTACTCATCAGGGCTGGATTTGGGATGCCTTATACTCGATGTACTGCAGGGTGAAGTAGTGCAGCTTCATGGAACTGCTGTGTAATCTGGGATTAAATTAAGGTGCTGATGTGCTGAGATCAGTGTGGTGGGGACTGACGTGGTCTCATTCCCTCCTGGGCTCACTTCATTTGCATTATGTTAATCTTTGCATGTCATTTATTGCCTCAAACTTGAGTTGTTGTTGCCATACTTGATTTTGGGAGGTTTTGGTCTCTGTCCTTCTGCCTAGCCTGTTCTTAGAGAATGCTGACCATACCCAGGGCACTGGTGCTCCCAGAAACCAGAGGAGAAAAATGTGCTGCAGTCTGCATTTATCTCATTTAATTTGCTGATCTGGAACTGTAATGGAGAGCTTCCATTTATCAGCGTAGCAAAACCTTGTTCTAAACGAGCTGGACAGAGCCACCCGAGGTGTTGTTTCTTAGCACTCGTGTGTGAAATACAAACCTGTTTCCAAGGAACTCATTTCAGCCCTGTTCTTGGCTAGTTTTATGTTAAAATATATTTGTTACCAGCATAGACTTTAATTTCAGGCTTCTCAGGTTTATTTTATTAATATACAAGTAAACTTGTGGCTCAAGAGCTTCTCTCGTAAATATCAGTAAATACGCAAATTGAAGATTGCCTTTGCTGTTTTAAGAATAAGAACCCAAAGAAATTTGGTCCAAATAATCTTAGTTTGCTAGGATTTAGCTTTTGCTTTTTTAAGGATAAGAACCCAAGCAAATTGGTCCAAATAATCTTAGTTTGCTAGGACTTCAGTCTTCCTTTTTTTTTTTCCTCCCTTTTTTTGGGACCTGCCCTGGAAGCAGTTTGGAAATTTTCCAATTCTGAAACTAGAATAGGAGGACATTTCATATCTCTGGTGAGAAATTAGCCCACAATCCATTCAGAAAGCAGAAAAATTACCAAGACACAAATCTGAGGAGATGGCAGAGATTTTTGTTCTTCACCTCCTCACTTGCGCTCCTTCAGAACAACCCTGCTCCGTGCCTTCGTTTGCAACATGACAAAGCTTCGTACAAACCCCACACGGGCTGGGAGGGTTCTGACACGAGGTGGGGGAAGGCAGAAGATGCCCAGTTCAGAGGAAATGTGCCATATGCTTCCCAGTGCTGAGCTGCCAAACTCAAGCCCTTCCCTATTGTGTCGGCGCGGCGCAGACCAGATGGTTCCTTTCCCCCGGCACTGCCTTTTCTCCCTCGTTCTGTTTGTCTGATAACACCAATTCCAGGAGTTGCACGTGGGAAATAATGTATAAACCTCTGAAAAATAATGTATAAACCTCTACAAACACCTTCCTCTGGGTGGACCTGTGCTTAGCCAACGTTGAGCCTGAATTAATGCATGTTTTCCTTTCCTTCTCTGTCTGTGTTTTCTATTGACGTGATGATTTTTTGTTTTTCTGAATTGTTCCTGTTAAATTCTTTCTTAACTGAGCAGGAAGAGATTTCTTTTTCTTTTTCTTTCTTTTTTTTTTTTTTCATGTGAACAAAGTCAAACTGAGTTGGACTCTGATGTTCTTGGCAGCTCTTGTAGAGTTGGCTTGCCTTCTGACTTCAGAGAAAAATTGCTTTCTAATAGACTGTTTTTCCCCTTAGTGAGTGCTTTGGCACCTGTATCCTGAGTTGTGGAAGAGTTTCTTTTTTTCTACAGATGTTTGAACATGAACACAACCTTTAACATCGTTAGGTTATTGCTGCCAGCTTTTCTGTCCTGTTGAAAATAGGGATTTTTTTCTAAAAAATAATATCCTTGATTTAAAGTACTGCCATACCATAAAACAGCAAATTTATTCTATAAAGTGCTATTAAATACACTTTAAGATGGCTAAAATGTTACTTAAAATTTTGTATTGTTTGCGTAACTGTGTTCTACAGCCTTCAATTTTGCTTTCAATCTTTGCTACTGTTTGATTTATAAAGGACAAAACAAAACCAAGGCAAATTCCTGGAAATATAAGACAATACTTTAAAGGTTCAGCTAAAGGAATGAAGATGTCACATCCTGTGTCCTATAGGATATATGAAGTATTAAGGAATGTGCTGTGCACTCGGTAATTTTGTTGTTAAGTTATTACTTCACGATTAATGTGGAGTCTTGGAAAGGTGGGAAATTCTCTGTGATAAATTAAAGGAATGACAAAGGCTGTGATCCCTGGGAATCACTGCTCCTTGTGGGAAGCTGGATGTGAGCTTTGGGGCCCCCTTCCCTGGGAACGTTGGTATCAGTGATCTCCTTTAGGCCCAGTTTAATTATTAATGGTGGTTCTGATGTGCCACATTCACCTGGGATCTTCTCATGGCAACTTTCATGTGGCTTCCCTGCTGCTGTGGGCACTGTTTACTTTTTCCTATAGAAAAAAAGCCCTCAAAGAGTTTTAGGATTTTCAAGGCTCTAAAATAGATTTGTTTTAATGACTTCTTTCAAAAAAGAAACAAAAACCAAAACCAATACGAAAACAAACCAAACAGAATCCAAACCAAATTCTGTTCCCTGTGCTGGCACTGCTGAGGCACCTCCAGGCCTGGGGGGCACTTTTGGGCCCCTCAGGACAAGAAGGACACTGAGGGGCTGGAGGGTGTCCAGGGCAGGGAACAGAGCTGGGGAAGGGGCTGGAGCCCCAGGAGAGGCTGAGGGAGCTGGGAAGGGGCTCAGCCTGGAGAAAAGGAGGCTCAGGGGGGACCTTGTGGCTCTGCACAACTCCTGAGAGGAGGGAACAGCTGTGGGGAAACAGGGACAGGATGAGAGGAAATGGCTTCAAATTTATCCTGAAATTTTTTGAGGTTACCCCTTTCTTCTGTATTTCCCTGCAGGACATGATCCCAAATTTTTTTATGCTCTTCTATGAATGGGTATTCTTCCTAAGAAACACTTAGCTGGAATTCCCCTCACCCAGGAATAAATGAAATATTTCTTCTTCTTTTTCTCCACTGAAATGATGAGTTCTCCAGTCCCTTTCCCTGCATCAAGTCTCAAACTTTACTAACCAGAAGAATAACGTGGCTTTGGTGTCTGCTGACTTAGAATGCTGCAAATGTTGTTAGGTACAACTGTGTTCTTACTTTGCTCCTCCTCAAGCTGCCTGATCAATCCAGCTGTTTCATGTAGGAAGTCCAAACCTTTGTTTTCCATAACTGGATGGTGGTGCCAAAATTCCTTGGCGGATGGAAGCATGCACACTTGTCTCCCTGATTTCCAGGGAGCTCTTGGGTTGTTTGTGCAGCTGGAAGAGCTGTCCAGCCAAGGTGAATCATCTTCATTTGTTTTTCAGAAATTTAGGTCTCTTTGTCTTCTACCCTTGACATTTGTAACTGTACTTTTAGTGCAGATTTAGGGGTTCAGAACAAACCCAGACTGTCAGGTGAGGGATTAAATTCCCTGGCTGTTGTAGAGTTTGTGCTGCATTTAATTATTTTACTGATCTGAGCATAACTAGGTGAGCAGTGGCAAACCTTTCCTCATGAAATCATGGAATGGGTTGGGTTGGAAAGGGCCTTAAAGCTCACTGACATCAAGGACAAGTTTCTTGGAGAAAATGGAATGGCTGAAATCTTTGGTGGTGGTTGTGTGGCAGGTTGAGGCATTGTGGGGCTGTGGTGGGACCAGTGACACTTGGAATGTGTGGCTGCAGCATCCCAGAATTTCTTTTCCATGCCAGTATGTGTTCCCTGAGGTACTTGAGGAAAAGAAAAGGAAACTTGAGGACTTTGCTAATTAGTCTTAAACTACCTATGTTTATGAAGCTGTAGAAACTGACTGCTGTGCACAATTTTTATTGTCATCTTCTGTTAGAGGGGTTGATTTAAGCAAGGCTTACAGTAGACCTGTAGGGGTTAGTGTTGAACAGAATGGACAAGATATATAAATTTTAAATTATTTAATTAGTAAGTAGTGAATTCTGAATAGTGGTGATGCTTTCAGAGGAAAATTTGTTCATGTAAACTTTGCCAGACAGACAAAATGTACTGAACTCCTTAAAAATATGGCATTGCATTTTCAGACAGATTTTTGGTTTTTACCTCATATTTTGATGCACACTATTAAATTTATGCCAAAACCTGACTTAATTGCAGGTTCCATATTGTAAAGATAGACCAAGCTCAGAAGCTAATTACCAAATTCAAAATTAATTTTAAAACTTCAGCGTGATAAACTTGAGAGTAGTAACACTTCCACTGTTACAAACTGATCAATTAATATTACCTTAAGCACAGCCAATTTCAGAGTTATCTGCCAGATGTTTTAGGGTGGGAGAAAAATCAGCTTTGTGCTCCATGGAGCGGGAGCTGTGTCAGTGCTTTGTAATCATGTGAACCTTTAATTAAGAAGTTCCCACAGAATAGGAAATGCTGACCTGCTGGAGACACTTCCAGGGAATAACATGGAGCAGCTTCAGTGGCAGCACTGTGGAGAATGAAACAAATTCAGAAAGGTTTCTCTCAAAACAGTAAATGTTTAAAAATTGAATCCTCCTAAATGGCATTATTTTAAAAAAATTTAAAAACCCTACACATGCTGTAGTTTATTAATTATGGTTTGTTGTTATGGTCAGTGCCAGATCCTACAGTGAGGATGAGAGAACCGCAATGTTGCAGCCATGACTTGTTGGTCTTAAATACAACTTTTTGTAGCTCTTTGAAACAAGAGAGAGAGGTCACTCAGCATTCCTGGTTTACTCTGACATTCCCTTTGTAGCTCTTCCAGTGCTTCCCTGCTTTTTGAGCTAGGTCAAATGTTTTGAACTGGTTCCATGAGGCAAGTGAACTGGTTAATATGGATTTTCAATCCATAGTTCAGGCTTTGCTTAGGAGATCCCATCCTGATCCTTCTGTTTAGTAGGGCAGTGGCTGCACAGTGTTCTCCAGCCAAAAAATACTGTGGAAGATGAGGTTTTTGCCATCCTTCATCAGCCACCCGAGATCTGAATTACAGGAAATTTGTAAATTATTGCTGTGCACCTCACATGTTACAAAACTGGGAAGTGTCTGGTTTTGGTCTCACTCAGCAAAACAGAACTTGTGGAGGTAATTATGGGGAAGGTGAGAATTTGAGAAACAAGGGTTTTTTTTAGTCCTTACTGGGGCTTTCCTTTTTCCCAAGGCTCCACGTCATCATCCTGTTGTCTGTCTTTCTGTCCAGCAATACAGAGCTTCCATTTGGGTGGGGGGAAAGGGAAAATCAGCATTCCAAGAGTCCTTAGGGTCAGTTTGGTGCTTGTTGAAAGTGATATGTCTTAGCAGCTCAAACAGAGAAGAAAAACCCCTGTACCTGGCAGCAGCGCTGGTTAAAACCCCACAGAAGTTCCTTCAGACTCACATTAAAGAGATGCTTCTGGCTGGGATCCCTGGAACCAGCAGGAAATGGTGGTGAGGAGGTGACAGCCGTGTCCCCCATGTCCTGCTTCAGCTGAGGTGTGAGACAGAGGAACGATGTGGCATTGGTGTCTCTGAGCTGGTTCCTCTTTGGAGGGAATGGCAGAAGTGCTGCTGTGCCATCTCCGTGGCATTTGGGTGGTATTTTGTATTTGTGTCCTCAGAAACTTCACTTTGAATTAATGCTGGCAATCAGACCTGTACATGGAGGAAAAGAGATTGTTTGCCACGACCTCACTCTTTTCAGTCTTTTAATTTCAGGGAGGGATCTTAAAAATCACCTCATCCCAACCCCCTGCCATGGGCAGGGACACCTCCTACTATCCCAGGTTTTCTATCCTGGCCTTGGACTCTTCCAGGGATCCAGGGGCAGCCACAGCTTCTCTGAGCACCCTGTGCCAGGGCCTCCCCACCCTCACAGGCAAGAATTCCTTCCCAATATCCCATCCATCCCTGCCCTCTGGCAGTGGAAGCCATTCCCTGCGTCCTGTCATTGCCCTGACCCATGTGCAGGACCTTGCACTTGGCCTTGTGGAACCTCATGAATTTTCTATTTTTAAGCTTTAGATCTGTCTAAACATCAAGGTCCAAAGTTGTTAAAAGTTTACCTAAAAGTTAAAAATTAACTCAGCCAAAAATGACATGCTCTAGTGCAGTAGGGTGGAAAAGAAATCTGGTTTATAAGGAGCAGTGTAAAGCAGTGGTTCCCCATCCGAAATGTGATCCAGGATTTTGGTTTATCTATTAGGAATGGGATTTGCTCAGGAAGCACAGACTTCTGAACCAAAAGACAAACAAACTTCTTCTCCAGAGCTGCTAATGTGCCTTTGGCTCCAGGGAGAAGTGATGTGGTGGAAACCTCCTGATATCTTGTAATCCAACCTGAGGCTCTGCCTCTTCCTGAGGTTTTCTGACAGTTTCTTAGGGACTTAAAGAAAGCCAACTCTGAAAAAGAACTCTTGAGTTTATGTAGAACAGCTTCACAATCTAGGAAAAGTTATTTCAAGTGTAAGAAAGAATAATTTTAGATGGTTTAAACAGGAGCTCCTTGTATTTTGAAGAATAAAATCAATCTTCAGCCGTTTGCCAACTTTCACGCTCAGACATGGGGGGAATTTTACTCATTTCTTCACTGGGTGCCTGGAAAGCTGGGGGATTTTTATTTGCTTGGATTAATGTGCTTCCTCAGGGGTTGTAGAGCTAAAAATTGTGAGGAGAGAGTCCCTAAACTTCAGGCTACCTGAAATACACTCACTAGATAAATACTGGATGGTGCAATAAGAACATCAACACAGACATTTTTAAAGGAGTCATTTAGGAAAAGGCCTTCAAAATAATCTGGAATGTTCCCAAATAGCAACATATCCTTAGTGTAGCAATTTGAAATATGTCATTTAGTAAGTGAAAATAATTTCTCCACATGAATACTGAGCTTGGTTGGTGTAACTGGATTTATTCTGGTTTGTAGCCTGCTCAGAGTTGGAAGTATCTGTGATTAAGTTATAGCCACGGTGCCATATCATGGAGATTACAATTAGTTTTTTTTGATGCCTGAAATCCTAAAATTTGGAAGCCAAAGACAGGAGAATTGGGAGAAAAAGCAGTTGGAAGTTTAGTGAAGTATGGTTTTATTACTTAAAATCTGTCAGGGTATTCATAATAAGGGAGGCTCATAATAAGGCAAAGAAACTTCCAACACTGGTTTTGTGCCAAGTAATACAGAATATGAATCCCTAGGTTAGCTATGGATCCTGGCCTGAAGAAAGGTCAGGAATATAATAGGTTAGAGGACATTTTGATGAATAAATCTGAATTGGCTCTAGATCTAGTCAGCTTGGCTGCAGTGGATTTATCCTCTGATCATTTCCTGTCTTAGCCCTGTGAGTGTTGTCTTTGAGAACTGTGAAACCTTTGGAAAAAAGGGACAAACTTAGTGCCAGGGGTTTTTTTAAAAGGAGGGCTGAGAGAGGAAAAGTTAAATTATATCTCATTCAGGTTGCTTTGGAGAGAATTAAGATGCTGCAAATGAAGCAACAGTTTTAACAAATGAACAAAGTGAATGTGAAGAGCTTTGACGTTTCCTTTGCTAAACGTGATTGCAGGACTGCCTGAGGTGATATTTAACTGCTGTACATGAATTTTTTAGCTTCCCACTTTGTTTTCTTTGCTTTCTTGTCATGCTTCAAATATCTGAAAATAATAAGAGAAATGAAGCAGCTTGGAACAAAATTATGAATGAGTGAATAAATTACTGAATGAAACTCCATATTTTCTTGAAGTCATCTGATAGTGGGAAGGAAAATCCCGTCTTGAGGAAGGAGAAGCAGCATGGTTAGGAGTGCAGCTTTGCTTTAAATAACCAGCCTTTCCTAACATTTCCAGGGAATTTTGCAAGTGATGCTGCAGGCACAGGGGAGCCTCTTTTATCTCTCATTAAACCGTGTTAAAGGCAGTGCAGATCAACAGTCAGGGCAGCTTTTGGGAAGGGCCAGGATGCACTGGAGAAGTCCATGTGCTGCCTGTTCCAGGCATTGTTTTCATTTTCATTTGCCCATGGAGCTGTTGCCTAAGGCCCTGTGTGAGCTCCCAGCACAAGAATTGTGTCTGACAGAGCTTGTGATGCCAGTGGAGCCACGTCACATCCTGCCTGGAATCCCTGCCTGAGACCCTTCATTCTCATTAAAATGTTTGATCTAGCTCTGGTAAATGAAAGATCACTTGAAATAATCACTGTCCCAGACTTTAGTACTGACACTGAATGGTTCTGCTGGATTCAAGAACCAGAGTTCTCACCTCACAGGCTGTATTGCATTTTCTGCTCCCTTCTCCCTGTCCAAATGTTTCCAAGAGATTGGTAAGGGTGCAAAATCTCTTCCATGTTACTCTTGAAGCTTGTGAGGCAAACATCTGTGTGATTGATAAAGATCCCTCCTGGATTTTTGGCCCCAAGGAGCTGTGTTTGAGAGAGTCAGGCTCCCTGAGCTCGCTGAAGTTGGGTCAAATCTCACTGGTTGGAGAAAAAAAGCTGAGGGCACCAGGGAAGTGCCTGAAATTTCTTGGTTTGGATACACCTCATTTCTTCATTTGTGTAGTAGAAGCATTCTTCAAAGTGTAGACATTTTGCATTTTGGTTGTGTGGGGGTTTTTTGCCCTTTATTTTTTTGAAGGAGTCTCTGTGTGTGACAATTCCCCTTCATCCTCAACCAGTCCTCACAGCTTCCAGTCCTCACAGATTGCTTCATTCATTTCACAGAATATTCTGGGCTGGAAGGGACCCACGAGGATCATCAGAGAATGGCCCATACAGTCTTGCTGTCTTACAGCTAAAAATATGGGTTTGAAAATATCTGATATCAATCAAAAGGCTGTTTTCACAGTGGCAGGAGAGTCTTGGTGTAGCTGTCAAATTTATTTTGGAAGAACCAGCAGTACTGAAATAAAACAGAATTTTCCACAGTGCCTGCACTTCACAATAATGACAAAGTGCAACATTCCCAACACTTTTTTTCCCTTTTAAAAGTAAAATAAAACAAGGCTCTCTTGCACGTAAGCAATGGATGGGTCTGATAATAAGAATTAATACATAATAAAACTGTGACTTTTTCTAGCTGCTAATAGAGAGTGTTAATTTGCAGGTGTTGATTAGTAAACGTGGCTTCCACACTTCCCATGAAGTCAGTTTAATTGGGAGTAACCTTGCTTTTCCCAGAGGAAAAGCAAAGAGAGATACTGAAACCTCTCTGTTGTGTTTGCCTGCCAGAAGAGGACTTAGCAAACAAAATAATGAGAAAAAGAAATAGTCATGTCAGAAAGCTGCTGTGATAAAGAGAAGGGATTGAAATGATGCAAGATATCGAAACCACCTAAATGAAAAGCAGCCCTGAATTTGGCTGCCTGATAGTCCCAAAACTCAGTGTTACATCAGCTGTGTCTGTCATGCTTTCTGCTATCAATAGTAGGTCTTTTAGGCACCTGCTGTCATCAGCACCTCTCAGTTATTATTACAGATAAAAACCTTACATCTGCTTTGGAAAGTATCATTAATATGACTTTTTAAAAGTCTTATAACAATGATCTTTTGATTTGGGTCTCACCACTCTTTCCTTTTCTAGTGGTGATTCCTTTTTGTAAGTATTATGGCAAATATTTTAAAATTTTTTCCTCCCCAATACCTGCCACAACTGGCTTTATTAGATAATATCAATAAATAGACTTGAGGTGAGGTCTGGTGATGGAAAGCATCAAATAGGAGCTGCAGCCCTGGGAAATACAAATCTGAGTGCATGTGAAATTGTGCTGCTTTTTTCATGGATGCCAGAGCTCCAGGAGTGTTTGGACAAGGCTCTCAGGATGGGATTGTTGGACTGTGCAGGGCCAGGAGTCAGATTTTGTCATCCTGTGGGTCCCTTCCAGATCAGGATATTCCATGATTCTTTTATCCTCCCTATTCTCTTCACTTTTTTGAGTGGTTTTGTTGCTGAGCTTGTTCCGTTTGGAAATAAATGGTTAATCCCGCTGGGTTTATGGTTTACTTGCTGACATCAGTGATAGGATTTCTCTGGGCAAAAATAGCTTTATTTATCCCTCTTGTGACTTTTTTTTGCATCTTAATTTTGGCACAGCTTGTCCTCAGCTGCCAGAGAGCTTTTTTTGCTATTTCTGAATGTTTGTTCAGCATCTTGAGGCAGATCTTGTAGTGGAGTCTGAGGAAGAAGAGGTGGAAACATGGAATTAGCACCAGGTGGAGGCATCTCATAAAGCTCCAAATCCCATCACAGATTGCTCTGCCAGGGTTAAAGGAAATGCTGTTTTTCCTTTTATATGGGATTTTTTAACAGCTACCTAATGGAATTCACATTTTTTTTTAAATATGAGGGAGCATGACTTTGCTACTAGTGATCTATTAGCAACATTTAATTTTTCTATGTGAACACATTGATCAAATCATAGCTTGGTGATAAATTTCTACCACTGTGTGGGCTGTGAGACATGAATAAAATCTTGGGCTGTTTGAGCTGCTTCTGATTTTTTTTTTAGGAGTAATTCAAAAGTTGTTGCATCTTAAACATGGTATGGAAAATGTAAATAAATGACACTGGGCAAAGATGTCTCACCCCAGGCTCTTCCTCAGGATTGCTCTTCCAAAATACTCCTGGGGGGTTGATTCTTAGCTGGAGAGGGAATTTTCACCCAGGTCTCCACTTCTTTGTTGTGTAGACTAACATGCAAAAGCTGGAGGTGTTTCTGTGGTGATGGTTTAGGTTGG
>VYZP01036286.1:0-16656 GCA_013400635.1 Hypocryptadius cinnamomeus
GGCGGCGGGAGCTCCGCCCCGGGGCCCGGCGGTGCGGCAGCACTCGGTCACTGCCCGCCGGGCCCGGGGGTCCCCGTCCCCGGGGGGAATCGCGGCCGTGCGGGGCTGCCGGGGAAGGCCAGGCCGAGCTCGCTCCCGCAGCTGCTGCCGCGCTCCGGTCGGGATCGGTGCGATGCAGGCGGAGTTGGCGTTTCCGCCCCTCCCGGCGCTCGTCCCTCGGCTCTAACCTTTATTTGTCATTGTCCCCAACCTCGTGCGGCTCCTCCCGCAGCTCTCGGGGCTCACCGGAGGGTCCCGTCAGCTGCGGGCGGGTCGGAGCTGCCGGCTCCTCCTCCGGGCATGGGGAGTGCCCCGAGCCCGGCGGCTCCTGCCCGGTGGGCGCGGAGGTTCCCTCATCCTGCTCCCCGCGCACCCCTCTGCACCGGAGAGCGGGGGAAAACTCCTGGAAACGACGAGTTCTGGGCGTTTTTAACGCCCTGGTGAGGCCGCCACGAGCTGGGGTGGCGCCGGGGGCGCCGGCGGCCCGGGGGACACGGAGATGCCTCCCGTGGGAATCCTCGGAGCCGTGGGACGGTGCCCAGGAATGACCCAGCTGGCCCCAAAATGATGGAGTGGGTGGCCAGACCTTTGTGTGGGCATCACATATTACAGGCTGGGGGATAATCACAGAATCACTGAAAGTTTTGCGTTGGAAAGGACTTAAAAACTCACCCCATCCCACCCCCTCCACGGGCAGGGACAGCTCCCACTGTGCCAGGCTGCTCCCAGCCCTGTCCAGCCCGGCCTTGGGCACTGCCAGGGCTGCCACCCTGTGCCAGGGCCTTGCCACCCTCCCAGGGGAGGAGCTGCTATCCCATGGTCAGTTTGGAAAGTCTGTGCTCCCTGCTTGGTGTTTGAGGTGCCCCAGAGCAGTCTGTGGCAGGAGAAGGTGACCAGCACAAGATTTTCTGTCCTGGCATCGAATAGCAGCTCCCTGATTGTTCCCAGCATGGATCACAAGCTGGAATCCATACATTGCTGAGTGCTGGGCTCTTTTTAGAGCCTTCATGGGCTTAAAAATTCATGCTTGAGGAGAGGCCTGGGGATTGTGAGCATTTTAATGCACAAAATGAGCCAATTGAAAATTATTGTGGTTTTTTGTCTTTTAGATCAGCTCCTGTGCAGAGAGTTGTGAGTTTATGAAGCACCTCAGCAGTGTCTGTCTCTCTTCCTAGAAGGTGTCACAGGAAAACTTCACTCTTTTGTTCCAAGAATTGAGTGGCATCCCAGAACGGCCTGAGTTGGATGGCAGCGCCCCTAAAATGTAATAATTCAGAGTTTATTTTGTCCTCCCAGTGTTCCAGTGTTGATGTTTGAGTTCATCCAAAGAGCATGAACCCACCAAAGGCTGTTTGTTCCCGGGGTGGGCACAGCAACTGTGCAAGAGTTTGCTGGGAAAGTTTGTGAAGGAATTTGCAAGGAGAGGCTACGTTGTCAGGAATGGAATGCTCTGAATCCCCAGGATGGGATTTTTGACCTGTCTTGCTTTAGTCCTCCAAAAATACCTCTGAGAGCAAACTCTGAGCAGTTCACAGCCCTCGTGGGGGGAGTGTGTGGGGTCCCATGCTCCAGAGCGGGGTTGGGTTTGGGCAGTGTTGGTTCAGAGTCTGAGCAGTTCCTGTGCCTTGCTGAAGCCACATTTCTGACTGGCATTTCCTGGCTCCTGACAGGAAGCAGGGCAAGAGGCACCCAAGATTATCAGGGTGTCTGTGATGATTGAGGAGAGCCCTTGGTTTCCTAGATTCCTTAAATGATAATTTAGCCCTTCCTCCTTTTTGAGAGTCCCTGATCCATGTAGAGCCGATTGTGGCTCACATTTCTGTAAGGGCAAAAAGGGATTGGAACATGGGGCTGAGCAGGAGAGATCAGAGCTGCAATTTCCATTTCCATGGAATTTGAGGCAGGAAGCAGGGCAGAAACTTCCCCACTGATACACAATGAATCAGAGAAGGATTCTGATACCAAAACTACAATTTCCTGCAGCTTTATCATTTGCTCTGTGGTTAGTTCTGTTAGTAATGAAACTAAAGAATTCTTGAAGTAACTCCTGAATTAGTTTTAATTTTAAGAACAGTCAGATTTTGGGTTCAACAGAGGAAAGCTCTGCCTGGATCTGAACACTTGGGTGTGCTAGGGGTCTGGGGAAGTCCCTGTTGTTTTCCAGCACTATCTGATGAGTGCATTGTCATTTCATAATTCCCGGAATTTGGCACATCAGAAGCCTGGGGTGAAGCAGAGAGCAGCTCAGAGGCTCCTGCTCATCACTCACACAACAACAATGGCTGTGTGGAAGGATGTTAAGATTATAAACCCTAAACACTGCAGAAGATCAAGATAATTTCACTTATCTCTGCAGCTCCCCAAGGGGAGAAATAAACTGGTGGATGCCTTTGAAAGGCTGCCTGGTCTTGCCTTGCAGTGACAGTGAGAGCACAAGGCTGGCCTGAGCCAGGGGAGGTACATCCTGTGGAGTGTGAAAAACATGATTGCCTCATTGTTCTTCCAAGACCTTCCATTATTTTCAGTTTGTTTATTTGGTGAAGCTTTGCCAAGTTTGGAAATGAGCACAAATCTGGAATGCACTTGCGAAAGTACTCAGAGAACTCTTTTTTCTTTTTTTTTTCTTTTTTAAAGGAAATGTGACCCCATGCAAACACATACATTAATATTACTGCTCTCACATGAATATTATTGCTCAAGTGGGTGGGCTCTGGAGGGTGGCTGTTAGATTAGGAAAGATCTATGAATTAGCCAGGATAATTTCAGACCAAATCTCTTTGCTGCGTTAACACAGGATAAAGTTTATAACAGGCTACAAATGGTGCTGGCTGGGGAATTTATTTGGAATCTGGCATGGAAATAGAGTGTGTTTGTGTGGGGAATAAGAAGCAAAGAGGCAAAACAAAGATGTTTTAAGGGAAGAAGCTGAGGTTTGGTTGTAAGGCAGCGCTGATACTGAAATCGGCCGGGATCAGTTGCTCTATTCAGCAGCTTTGGGAGAACTGAAACTTTCTCTTGACTGTATTATTGAGAGAAAATTTCTCTTGTCTGTGGCATTTAGAGAAAATTTCTCTTGTCTGTGTCACTTAGAGAACATTTCTCTTGTCTGTGTCACTTAGAGAAGATTTCTCTTGTCTGTGTTATTTCTCAGCGCCAAACCCCTCTGCTCACTGTGCCTCCCCGCAGGTGCGTCCCTCGGCGGCCATCCAGCCCAGGGTTAGCTGCGCCGCGTCCCGCTGCCGTCTGATATGTGCCCCGGTGGCCCGGGGCGGGCTGCGCGGGGCGGGGCCCGATGCCGGTGATCCCCATTCCCCGGCGGGTGCGCTCGTTCCACGGCCCGCACACCACCTGCCTGCACTCCGCCTGCGGCCCCGTGCGCAGCGCGCACCTGGTGCGCACCAAGTACAACAACTTCGACATCTATCTCAAATCGCGATGGATGTACGGCTTCATCCGCTTCCTGCTGTACTTCAGCTGCAGCCTCTTCACCTCCATCCTCTGGGTGGCTCTCTCGATCTTGTTTTGCCTTCAGTACCTCGGCATCCGCATCTTCCTGCGCTTCCAGTACAAACTCTCCATCATCTTGCTCCTGCTGGGGCGGAGGCGGGTGGACTTCAGCCTCATGAATGAACTGCTCATCTACGGGATTCATGTGACCATGCTGCTGGTGGGAGGGCTGGGCTGGTGTTTCATGGTCTTTGTGGATATGTAAATAAAACCAAGAGCATGTGGGATCAGGAGGTGACTTTTCTTCTAGCCCCGAAATGTGTCAATGTCCTCTTTTTTTTTTTTTCCTAATATAAATTAATTTATTTCTCAGTGCTAATTTTTGTGGATAAATTAACGTGCTTGTCTCTGGAATTTGTATCTCTTTGATGGTCGAGGTGCCATTTTGATTATCAAAGTGCAACACTTGACTGGGTGTTTTATTCTTTGCACAGTGCAGGTTAGTGTAAATTCCTTTTAATCCATAAGAGCCTATTTTCCTGCTGTTTCTGTATTCCTGTGGCCATGAAAAAGGCAGAGATTTATCTGGAGGACAGAAGCCAGATAATTTTGCACTCCACACTCTTAATCCATCCTTACCATTTTCCTAAAAATGTTCCTTATTGTCTCAGGCATGTGATAAGTATTTTTCTTAGGTTTTAGTTTTGCATATTCCCAATAAGGATCTGGGCCCAAAATTCAACAGACTGTAGGACTTTGGGATTTTTTTCCTCTTTTATTTTTAGATTTATGCAAGACATACATTTGCCCCACTCTCCTGTTTCATCCACTTTAAGGTGATTACGTAGCTTTGTCTTTTCAGGCATTTAGTGCTGAGTAATTGAGTCTTTCCCTAATAGCACAAATCCACAGGAGGGATGGGAGCAAGGCTTGCTGTCATGTGCTCCTGAAATTCCCAGTCACGGCAAATATGTTCTCATTTTGCAGTGATTAAGGGGGACCCATTGCAATGATCCTCAGTGTTCAGATCCTGGCATTTGCTTCTACTTTTCCCTGAATTGATTCGTTCCAGCTTTCTCACAGAGATTCTTCTGTCTCACGGAGCACAATGAGGTGAGACTGTCTTACCTAGGAGAGATTGGAAGCAGAGTGCAGTCTGAGCTGGCAATAATTGTTCCCTGAGATGACACAAATTGTTCTACCTCTGCAGCAGGGAGAGGGAGGGTCACTGCAGAGCGTTACCAACAGCTCAAAAAGGCAGTTGAATTTTAAGCTCAGTTCTGCTGGTCTTGATCTAAGATGTCACTGTGCAGTCAGTTAAGTAACTCTATTTATGGAGCCCAGAAGCTGGCCTAAAGTTTATTTTTATTCTGCTTTTGTTTGTTTGTTTTGCCTTATGATGGAATATTGCCTTTTTCCCTGCATTCTTTAAGGAACTGTTTGAAAACAAGTTGGTAAAAATTATGCAGAACCTTTTTCCCTCCCTCCACAAAATCTTCGGGGTCAGTTATAGGGAAATAAGTGAGAATTAAATTATGTGACTGATTTTTTATCACCTCCTTGGTCAGAGCTGTGAGTTCTAGTTGCCCACAGGGAAAGATCCTTCCCATTTCAGCTTGTGAGTGGTGCAGTCTTTTGCTGACACACTTTGGTTTGGAGGCTCGTGGATAGAAAATAGAGAAACTTCTGTGTGGAGCCCGAAGCTGAAGCACTCCCCAAAATTCTGTCATTATGGAGTGTTACAGATAATGCAGCTGAACAGCAGAGCTGAATAAATAATGGCCACGGTGGTGTGAACTTTACATTAGCCCCAAGAGAGCCAAAGGCTCTTTCTGCAGCAAAGATGTGGCATCAGCATCTGTCACAAACTGGTGTCTGGAACTTTCCTCCCAACAAAGAGCTCCCCAGAGCCTTTTCTGGGATTGTTCTGAGTGTCCTGTAGGTGTGAGCTGCAGCTTGCCCTGTGTGCAGAGAGCTCCCAGTAATCCCAGCCCGGTGCTTCCCTGCCCAGTGCAGCTGCCAGCCCGGAGCATCGCAGGCTGGGGAGGCTCTCAGGTGGCTGTGCTCCAGAATTCCTGCAGAAAACCTGTCACAGCCCACAGCAAACAGCCCTGGGAGAGCAGCCGGGACCCTCCTTGGGCGGTGGGACCTGGTTTCACCTGGGAGTGGCTGAATTTCAGCGCTCCTTGGGTAAAAGGATGGGGATTTGTGGGGATTTGTGGTCCTGTGCCTGCCTGCTCCTCTGTGATGGACACACTCAGCTGCTTGGCCAAACCTGGGCTGGTTTGAGGAGATAAAGGTCTGGGCTGTGGCAGGTCGTGAACTTCTCTGGTTTCTCGGTGTTCTTTGAAAACCCCCACAGGAACAGGGTGCCACGGCCGGCTTTGATGTGTGTGCGCCTGTGAAGGGAGCAGCGATCATGCGATTAACACATGAATAGCAGGTGGTTCTTCCAGCGCTAATTTGGTCAAGGAACAAAGGAGCCCGTGGGTACAAGGAGTCTCACAACCTTTTTCATCACTTGTAATTTGACTGCGAGCCAACTGCTTTATTCCATAAATATGACAGCACTGAGTGAGCCTTTTTTGAGCTGTCCCTGCTGAGCAGCTGCCGGGATGGGGGGATCTGCCTGGAGCTGGAGCCTCTCAAGGTCACTCCTGGGGCTGAGAGACCCTTGCCAAGTGCAGATGTGGGTAAGTGACTGATGCTGAGCAAAACCTCGGTATCACAGAGCATTAAAATCCCATCTTGGGAGCCTCGGGTCATTATCACGTCCTTGGTGAGCAGGAGATTGAGCCTCACTTTTACACCTTCCTTCAATAAACCCACTTGGCCGCTCAGATTTCCACTGGCCGCGTGTTCTGAGGAAGAAGGACGTGTCCTTGTTAAATCACAAAAAATAACCTGTGCCAAATGCCCAGATGTTCCTCCAGAGAGGCCCTGGGCTGAGCTGCTTCAGCTCAGGGACTCCCCAGCATCTTCTCCAAAGGTGGCCAAGTCCCTGCACTGAGAATGCCCTGAGGATCAGGTCTGGTGTGGGAAACAGAGTTAGACGTCCCCAAAATTAAGAGATTGAGGTGGCCTCAAAGGCACCACGGTGTTCAAAAATCTCTGGTTTTTGGTTGTTACCAGCACTTGAACACCTTGGTGGTGTGATCCTACCAGCACACTGGGGAAGTGAAGTCCCTGTGAAGTCACTCTGGCAAGGAAGAGGAATTAATTTTCAAATTATTTGTTTTATGATGTAATAATTTAGACATTTTAGCTCTACCTGAGTAGAGCAATATTTGGCACTTTTCCTCTTCAAAGCCTTTTCCAACTGGAGCTAATTAAACCTCACAACATCCCCAGGAGGTTGCAGAGTAAGATCTTGGGAATGGTTCAGAATGTAAATTCATTGGTTTTAATTTTTTTAAAAAAGCTTTCAGGATTATTTTGCCAAAGTATTTCTTTCTTGCAGAATTGAGATTCCAAAACTTTCTTAGAAGCTGAAAGGGAGCCAAACCACAACTGATGGAGGGGGAAAGAGGCAGACGAAATGTTGTATTAAGTTTATGCAAAGAATAAGTTGAGCTTTCCCCCCTTTAATTTCATTGAAAAACTTGGCATTATTAACCAAGGGACACACAAAACATTGTAGAATACAAGTAAGGGAACAGGGGAAGTTGAACTTTCTGCTTTTCAAGAATGGTTTATAATGATATTTGCCAGAAATATTTTATGTTGAGCAGGTTCTTGCAAGCTGTGCCTTGTTGGGGAATTTCATATTCTTTTGGGTACATCACTCTTTCCTAATTCAGTGTTGGGAGGAATGGATCACGCTCCAAAATATATTAAGTCTATTAAAGATATAAACGGTTTTAACTCTAAAATTACTGCAATTTTCATTGCATCATCCTTCATGCAGATCCCATCTTGAACAGTGAGAGCAGATGGTTTATTTGGATTGTTCCTTTCTCTCCATCTCTGGTCTTTAAACATTGCCATTCCACACTGTGGGTTAAAACCCCCCTTAAGACTAATTAAGAAAAATATTAGAAATACTGATTTGGGAGAGTGTGTCCATTGCAGAGCTATTCCAACCCCTTTGGAGGATGAGTCCTGCTGGCTCCAGGGCTTGGCAGGTGTTTGGGTGCCAGGGGATCCCTGCGGAGCCGTGCGGTGGCGAAGTCGCCTTGGGCCTGTTGTTCAGCCTGGGAATGTTGGAAGGAGACTGAAGAGTTGGAGTTTCACCTCGTTAACTCTTCAGAACATGGCACCAGCTGGTGTTTTGGGTGCCTGTAAGATTCTGTATGAAACATGCCACCTACATTAAACTTGGGTTGTTAACATGTTGGTGGAGGGGTTGGGAAGAAAAAGGAAGAATTTCCTTTTCCTCTTCTCGTGGTGGTATCGTTGTGATGTGGGGATGTCCTGGTGGTGGGATGGCAGGGGAGGAGCACAGTTAAAGCTGAAGGATGGACTTGATCTTGGAGGTCTTTTCCAAAATGAATGATTTTGTGATTCTCCAAAACAGAGCAATGCAGGGCAGAGAGGATGGAAGGAGCTGTCACTTCCCACTGAGGGCACAGCAGTTGATTCCTGGGAGGTGCTGCCTTTGCTCCTTTCCCTGGTGGAGCTGAGCTTGCTGTGCAGAGCTGTGGTTTCAGGACACAGTTGTGATGCTTCCTCTGGGAATAGAGGAATATTCCTGCTGTGGTGGACACTGCCATTCCTGTTATCCTTGTGTGGAAAGTACTGCAGTGGTGTTCAACAGCACAAAACCCTGAAAGAGATGCTGGACAGGACTTTGCTCCAGTGACTGGCAAAGCTGGAGTCCATGGAGCACAGGTTTTGGGGAACCACAGTGGTATGGACAGGACCATTACAGACCAAACTGGAGACACAGATGTGTGGCTTGAGCAGCCCACCATCCCCATGTGTGTAGGAGATGCTCCTTTCTGTTACCCCAAGAGATGAAGAGTCACAGGAAGAACTTGAAGGGGAAGGAGTTTTCTGAGAGAGAGAAAGATTTGGACAAGGGTAGATGTATTTTCGCTTTCAATAATATGTGAATATCGAGCCTTTGCCATCTCCTGGGGAAGAACTTGTTTGCCCAGGTCCTAGAGGGAGCTTTGGCGCCAAGTTTTGTCCCAGATTGTAGCTGCAAGTCTCAAAAAGTCACTGGGAACAGACTGGAGAGGAAACCAGCCCCTCACCTGCCTGAAGGCTCAGTGCAATTCTTCCCAGGGTTCTCCTACATCATTGGCTTGATTTTCCTCCCTGCTGGGGAGGTAGGAGACAGTCTTTACTTCCAGTTGTGGAGAACAGCACAGCACATTTCCCTTCAGGAACAGCTTTGGCTGTTCTGGAGCCTCCAGCACACACAGATAGAACGCTGTTCCAGCAAACACATTGCTGGAAAATATGAAGCCTTGTTATCTTTCTGCATTTTTATTTAGCCAAACAAGGTTTCCATAGCTCCTGGACAGCCCTGCTGCTGGGGGAAAGAAAAAAAACACCCTGTCATTTCTTCACCTGCCAACTCTCTGCACTAATTTTGTCTCCCTGCTTCAAAGCACTCGTCGTGCCCAGAAAACGTCAGTTCAAAGCGAAGTTTTGTCCAGTAATGAGCCAGTGAAAATTGCTCAGTGTAAGATCTCCTTGTGCAGCTCTCTGACTGTGCTGAGGTGGGAGCAGAGCTGGGCAGCGGGGTCTGCTCTGAGCTGCAATCAGGGCTGGTGTTCCACAGGAGCAGCTTTAGGGGAAGAGGTGAAAGGAGCATCCCTGCGCTTCCTGCATCTTCCCAAGTGATAAATTCATCTGCTGAGGGGAAGAAAACCACACCCCATCCCTTGCACAAGGAACTGGACACTTCTCTGTGCTGATGCATGTTGGGCTCTGTGGAGCCTCTTCCCCCGCTGACCTCCACCCCAAAACGTGGGATGTCCCCTGGGCTGGGGAAGTGTGTGAAAGGGAGCTGCTCCTGCCAGGGCTCAGCCTTGTGACACGGCCCGCGAGGGCCACGTCCTGACCTTGGATGCACAAGACTGTAGTAAATCAGAGCCTCGAATGCAGCCAAAAGGCAACTTCTCCCTGCAAGGAAAACACTGTATGTAACACCAAGAGACAAATACCAAAGTCCTTAGCTGGTTCTTGAAAAAAAGAAATAAATCTCCCATTGGCCCTGGTGAGAGTTTTGCCTGAGTAAGGACATCCAGATTATGCATGCTAATTAAATGAACGACCCATCCCTTCAGAGTCTGCTCTCTGCTGGGAATTCCCCTCTGAGTAACTTGCTCCCAGTGAGGAAAGGAGTTGCATGAAAAATTTCCCAGATGGTGAATCTGTTAGAGAAAATCACAATCTGTTTGTGCCTTTTTCAAACAAAAAAAGAGCACAGGAGACGCTGCGGAATAAATTTGTTGTTGCAAACCATTTGCTCAGTAATGGGGAGAATTTAGATGGGCAAAGAGATTTTTTATTTTTTCTTTTTCCGGAGGAATCTTATCTCCCTGCCTGGAAAAATGAGGCACGCTTTAAAAACTAAATCCCAGCGATGTATACTCGAAAATCCCAACGCTGCTACTTTAACGCTGCCTGTTCCTTTATTCTGCCATCAAGGGTGTCTGAAGCCGCCGGGGGACAGCGGGCTCGTCCATGCAAAGCTCCCGAGGAACAATCGCCGCTGTGTGCGGCACAAAGGGGCCGTTTCACAGCGCCGTGCCCCGCTGGGTGCCCTGCCAGCATCCCTGGGCACCGGGACCCACGCAGCCCCGGGCCCCCGGCCAGCCCCGCTGGCTCCGGGCGCTGCGGCCAAAACCAACCCCGGGCGGTGCCAGGGCTGGGGCAGCGCCGGGGTGATGGAGCAGGGGGAGATGGGCATGGGGCCAGGCAGGATGGGCAGAGGGGAGCGTCTGGGGTGCCAGGCTGTGCCCCAGGGGCTGCTGCTGCCTGCTGCCCCTCTGGAAGGGGACAAGTGCAGGGAAGGGACTGGCACTGGGGAGGGCTCGGCTCTGTCAGCGCATCCCTGCCTGCACTCTGCCTCTGCTGCCCCACTGGTGTTGCCTGGCCATGTTCCACTTCAAAAAATCTGAATTTCATAAAAAGCTCCGAGCCAAGAAAAATCCTTCCAAGTTTGTCTTCTTCTTTTTTTTTTTTTTTTCTTTTTTTTCTCGTTTAAACTTCAAATGAGCACTGCTTAATAGTTTCTTGGAAAGACGTTTGCTTGCAGTTCTGTGCAATGCAGGCACTGTTACTTCCTTCTTTTCCATGTGAGGCTGACTGCAAACTGTCTGGTGGCAAACATGAAACCAGGGTTGTGCAACGGGGATGGGGATGAGGGGAGGGAGGGGTGGAGCAGCACAGGCACTGAAAAGGGCTGGAATTCTCAATGTGGAGCTTTCCCAGCAAAACTGATGGGGAATTCTTGTGCATACATTGCTTTAATCAGCCCTTTTAATAACATCAGAAGTGATGGGAATTACATAACCACGCGCTGTCTGGGTTTTGTGGGTTGTTGAGGAGAGATTTATGTGCCTTCAGGAGCCTCAAGGACTGAGGGTCCAGCATGAGGCACGACAGGGACTTGCCCAGAGTTCTGTGCTCCAGCCTTGCCTTGCAAAGCGAGCTGGTAGTGCTGATTTGCCAACAAATTTCCTATTTACTGTTCACCAGAGCATCAGTTGTGACAAATAGACAGAAGAAGGCAGCATTTCACTGAAAGCATTTTATGTACTGATTAAGACACTGTACAAAGAGCTCCTCTGGGTGCGTGGGGAGTCTGGGTTGCAAAGTCGCTATTGCAGCGTTTCGGGGGGGCTGCTGCCGGGTCAAAATTCACCCAAATTGATGCATTTCTGCACTCTGGCTGCCCAGAGCCAGGGGAGTGCAGTGACTGCTCTGTGCAAGAGCAGGGGGTGGTTTCCACAGAGATTGATTGTTCCAGTTGTGCCCATGCTCACACATTGTGAACGCCCTCGGAGGGGGCTGGATGCAGAGAAAACACAGGATAATTTCTCTGATCAGTAATGAACATGATAGCGAAGTGCTGCAGTAAGGACAGGAAAATTTCGTGCTTTGAGGACTGTAGCTGCTTCCAGAGAGGGCAGGAAGGGGCTGGCAGGAGGGGGAATGAATGGTGGGCATGCAGGGAAGGGATTTTTGGTCTCTTCCTTTAGAGCATCAAGCACCAAAGAAGCAAGAACCAAGACCTGAACCTCTGGTTATAACTCTGTGTAAATGTCTAATTCTGCTGCAATCAATGGCAAACTCTCAGGGCTTTCAGCAAGGTCAGGGTTTCACCTTGTTTCCTCTCAAGCAAACCTGCTTTTTCTTGGGAAAATAAATAAACCAGTTGAAAGCAAAGCCTGGAAGGTCAGGTTGCAACACTCAAACCTACAGAAGACGTACATTGTTTGTGTCCTGTGTCACACGAGAAATATGAGGCCAGACCCTGAATTCCCTCATTTCAGGCCCCTGCTGAGGGATTTTTCCCAGGCTGACTCTGCTGTAATTCCTGGGCTGTGCTCCTTCCTGGCAGGTGCAAGGGAGCAGCCTGGGATGGGATGAAGGTGAATTTGTTTTTCCAATGTAAAGGGTTGAATTCAGCCCAGGTGTACAAGCTGCACCTCCCTGGGAGTCCAACAGCCCCCAGCATGATAAGAGAGTGGTTTGGAGAAACCACCCCACTCCTGCAGGCCCTGCTGGGCCAAGATCCCCAACACCCACGGCTTGAGCTCCACACTGGTGACAGAGTGCAGTGAGGACACTGAGGACGGAGATGGGCAATGGGTGGGTTTGTTCAGGAAGAATTTCTTCACAGAGAGGGTTGGAAGGGGCTGCCCAGGGGGGTGGTGGTGTCCCCACCCCTGGAGGTGTCCAGGGAAGGGGTGGATGTGTCCAGGGANAATCAGTCACAGGTTGGACTCAATGGTCTGGGAGGGCTTTCCCAGCCCCAGTGCTTCAGGGATTCTGTCATTCTGTTCACAGCATGTCCATGACCTTGAGCATCTTTTCCATCCTTCCAGCGCACGATTCGGGGGAGAAAGCCGGGGCGGGGGCGGCGGCACAAGCATCGAAACGTTTGTTCAGCAATTGCTGCAAAAAGAAAAACTTGCTTCAATCCGCAGAGATGCCAACTGAATTTTTGTTTTGTTTTGGTGCCTTGGAGGCGAGCCAAGAGCGGGATGTTGTGAAGTCTCCGGCAGCTACTGCCTGCTTGTTCCATACCAAGCATAACTCCCGCTGTATTTTTATCGGCAAACTCGGTCCCACGCGCGGGGATGAGCGAACGGGAGCCGCGGCTGCTCCCGGGGCTGCTCCCGGGGCACCACCGGGCACAGCCCGGCCCCGCCGCAGCCCGAGATGCCCTCCCTCCGAAGGTTATCCCTCTTCCCTGCCAGCTCCAGGAGGAACAGTTGGTTGGGAAGGGGGAGAAAAGCAGCCCTGTTCCTATTAAAGTCTCTGTTCCTCGGTCTCAGGGCAGCCCCAGCGCGGCTCCGCAGGCTCGCCGGGAATTTCGGGGATTGCTTTTTGCGCTCCACGCGAGCCCGAGGCGGTTTGTGCTTTGTCAGCAGAAGGGCTCGTTCTCTCCCTTGCACAATGGATCGCCGCTGGGTATAAATAGCCTTTCGTGCCCGTCACCTCGCTGACTTTAACGGCGATGCCCTGATTTATCCCTGCGCCCGGAGGATGCTTCAGGTGTGCGCTGTCCCCCCGGGACCGAAGATGCATTTAAACGAAACGCCCGTTTAAGAGGCTCTGAGCCCGGGGTTTCAGCGTTTTCCAAAGCCGGGATGGCACGAGGGGGAGAACCGAAGCTGCTGTCGCTGTTTAAGCACTGCAACTGTTGCCTTCACAAAGGATCAGTGCTCAGAACGAGGAGACATCTTAAGAATGTCTGACAAATATATGTACATTCGGGGACCACGAGCCTCGCAGCCGTAATCTGATGAAGGGAATTGAACATGACAGAGCTCCACGGGGGGATTGAGCCGATGCTTTACCTGCCTCCAGCCAGCCCCCGGCATCTCTGGGGTGGGACAGAGGGGGAAACGGGGGCTCTCTGCTGTCCCTCCTGTCTCTTTGCCCAGCTTCACATCTCGCTCTCATCGCTGTTTTCCACATCACAGCCCCAGCATGGCCTGGGATCAGTGAGTGTTATCAATATATGATTTATCTCAGAGCGTTACAGAATCCCAGCGTGAGTGACAGGAGATCTGTGGTGACATCTGACCGGGTGGCCCACTCCATCCCTCAACCCATTGCCTTGCCTGCACCCTGGCTGCCCCTTTGTTCCCAAAAAAAGCCCCCGAGGTGACTATGGATGCCTTTTAAAATGCTCATCGTCACATTATCCATCAGATACATATTTACAATCATTCATTAAATTAGGATGTACGTTTCATTCTTCTTTCTTAGAATATTAATGCCTACTCCTGGCTGAAATGCCATATGAATATTCATTAAAAAATCAATCAATTCCTTTGCCAGGAATGATGTCATTTGAGCAATAACTGAAGCAGTAATCGAGCATGCTATGAAAAAACGATGAATGCCATCAGATCTAATGTTTATTGAACCCCGTGTGGGTAAATCACAGCAGGTTTTTTCCCATGCTTTTGTGTGCAGTCACTGGTGCTCCAGTTCCTCCTCCTGCCTGGTGCCAGGAGCCCAGCCCAGCCCCAGCAGGAGCACCTTGGAACAGGTGGGAGACATCCCACAGGGATGGACGGGTCTGGGGCTGGGCAGGGCAGTTCCTGGACATCCCAGCTGGACATCCCTGCCCAGCTCCTGGTGAAGAGTGGCTTAGAAACTTGTTTTATAACAATGGGAAACAAAAGCTCCCAAAATTGTTGTGGGAAACCTGGAAAATTAATCAGCTGAAGGGTTCTTTCCAATAGATCTTCGGCTGGAAAAGCTCTCTCCCCTCTCTTGGAGTGCTGTCCTGGGTGGGCTGAAGCAGTGGCTTTTCTTGGGGTGCCCTCTCTTCTTTAAAGGTGCAGCTACCAGGGCAAGCACAGAATAAAGAGTAACAATACACTTCAGGGGGGATCATTATTACTCTAAATTTTCTCAGACCAAGACTTTCTCCACAATAGCAAAGGAGCTGTGCCAATGCACAGGCCCCACTGCAGCTCCTGTGATAAGATCACGCTCGACTTCTGTGGGAAATACGAAGAGATTTGGCTTAACTTCAGCACCGAGAGTCACTCCACCCCTCACAATAAAAACCCCGACCAGCAGCAATATTTCAGGAGACATCTGGGCTGCTCCATGCCCTGCCTGGTCCATTGGCAGTGACCAAGACAGGAGCTTTGCTGGTTTCTCTGTCCATGTGCTGCCCTGAGCAAGCAGAGCCCTCCCTGTGCGTGTCAGCCCCTTTCCAGCGGGGACAGAGCCGCTCCCGGCAGCGCCTGCCGGTGACACCGGATCCCGGGCTCCCGGCAGAGCAGCAGGAGGAGGAGGAGGAGCAGGAGCCAAGGTTACCCGCTCCCACCCCCAGCACTGCAGCACCGACTCGTGAATCAGGCTCTGACAGCGCTGACTTGCTGCATCAGTCACATCACAGACACTTCAACCCAAAATATTCCTCTACAGAAAGGAAGGGGAAACACAGACCGATTATGCCAGTCTCATTTACATGCTTAGCTCAGAAAAATCAAATGCCTGACTCTGTCTCTGGCAGTTTCACGCTCTCATCGAGGGTATCATCATCTCCTGCAGAGCAGACACATGGCCACCTCCTCCCCTTTCCACCTGGCCAGAGTTACTTGCCCTGCAAGGGTGACCTGAGCATCTTGATTTAAAGCCATCTTGCTTGTGATCCTGAGCAGCCACATCGGAAATAGTGAGGGGTGTAAGAGCATCTGCAGGGAGAGCCTGAGCATCATTTATTGGCTCAGCAGTCAACTGAGTGGTCAGCTTTAAATGAATTAAAATTCTGAACCAAGAAAGACTTTGAAAAAGTGATGATTGTATCAGAGAAATGAGCCACACTCTGTGAGAGGCCTGAGAGAGTCTGCAGGGAGTTTGGGCTGAGATACATCCTGAGGTGTTGCTCTGTGTCCCCAAATCCCCCAGGCTGGCCCCCTCCACACTAAAGGGATGCTCAGGGAGCAGCTTTACCTCCTCTGCCAGACCCAAAAGAGAAGCTCCTTCCCAGTTTTCCAAACTCTTTGAAGCAAACCCTGACTGCAATGCAAAGCTGCAGCAGGAGCAAGTCCCTTGGAGAGCTGCCTCAGTCTCCCAGGGCTCTTGGATCCGGCACTAACGGGACGTCTGCTCCCACAGCCAAGTGTCAGATGGTTCATCTGGGGAGCAGAAATCATGGGCAGAGCTCAGAGAGAGAGCAGGCAGCCAGAGCAAGGCTGGTGGTATCCTGTGAATTGCGCCAGCTCGACTTAAATACCATTTCTGAGCTTTAGAGGCAATTAAATATCAACATCATTTACCAGACGAGGTTCCATCCACCAGCACGTCGAGTCTTTAAGATGAAAGCAGATACTTTTATGGAAATTTATTTTAATGCTGCTCCTGGGAAAACAGTCTGCAGGCTGTGTCCAGGGAGGTCAGAGGCTCCCAGGCTGGCAGCCTCAGCTGAGCCAGGCTGTGAGTACCTGCCACGAATTAACACAGGCAGAAAATGCCTCCCACCCAGGGCTGGGCTTTCCCTTCTGCCATTTGCACAGGCACCACACCATTATATAATAAATAATTACTAAAACAGGCCAATGATACATGATTTTCTGTTGTTGTCCTGCTCTCACCTCGGGGGACCCAGCTGGAAACGAGCGGTGCCGTGCGCTTCTGGAGCGATCCTCCCGGCAGGATCTGAAGGATTTCTCTATTTACTGACAACTAAAGCCTTTTTACATACAGCCTTGTGCCAGTTTGGTCAGGACAATGCAGCTGCCTTGGAGACATCTCATTTCTGTTTGTTTTAACTTATTCCTAATCATTTTAATGTAAATCAAATAAGCCTGGCTGGAGTCAAAATAATCCACATCTGCACCGTGTCAGCTGCGTGGCACAGGGCGGTGCTCAAGCCTCATGTACAGGCTTCATGTGAAGAACTCAGGGATTTATTTATGTTATTCATAAAAAATAACAACTTTAACTTCACCCCATCCCTGGAAGTGCCCAACACCAGGCTGGGAAGGGCTTGGAGCAGCCTGGGATGGTGGAAGG
>VYZP01036293.1:0-31469 GCA_013400635.1 Hypocryptadius cinnamomeus
TTTTAAGGAGTGCCATAGGCAGGTAACAACTTCAATAATGATCATTTTTGAGACCCAAATTATTACTGGAAATGCCATAAGTAATTTCTATGGTTTCATAGCTTAACTATGCAAGGCATCTGATTGTAATGACTTTAATTTTGCACAAAGGTAAGACATTGAAAGAAGTGCATAAGAGTGATGGAATGCAATGGGCAACATTTTTGAGATTATTGGAGGACCCTCGCTCCCTGTGTGCAGCAGGGGCCCATGTCAGTCTGCTCCCATGTGAAGGGACCTAGGGCTGTGGCCCTGATGACCTGGGCCACCTAGTGGGATGCTTGATATCGAAGAATCTTCTCAAGGAAGAAGAAATTGAGTTTAGGCTAAAGAAATGATGTGACAGCAAATGTTTCCAAAGCAGTCTGAAAGTTTTGGCATGTTTTGCAAATGATACGTCACCATTGCAAACTGGCAACTGACTGTTTAGGAAGAAAAGTTTTACTCTGATAGTTAGGACTGAGGTACAAGAATTAGAGGGTTGTATCTTTATATTTTGTCTGTATATTTATCATGGAAACTGTGAGGGAGGAATGGAGCAGGTAGCTGAGAATAAGTTAATCAGGACACACCATGACATACACTGAGATTTCTGTTGAGAGGTGTGGCCAAGACTGGAAGTTAGAAGTTGCTGTGTTACATGAATTATATAATGATATCACATGCTGCACTTATTAGAGTTCAAGCACTAAATTAATTATATAGCTTTGCCAGATATGTTGTTTTCAAATACATGTCTGAGTAGAGAGATAGATGTTACTGTGCAAAGAGCAATAGGTACAGTGCCAGACATGGAATTATTTTCACAGGACAATTCTGACTGTGTGGGCTGGATGCAAGCCTGATGAAAAGGGTGTCAGAGTAACCAGAAGCTGAGAGGACCAAACTCTGTCCAAAGCTGCATGGAGAATGCAATGAGTCCAGAAAGAGGGTGGCTTTTTGCTAAAGGACAGGGAGTCCCACCAGAACCCTATTACATTTGCTGAAATAATTTTTTGTATTTCGACTTGATAGGGATATGCAATGACAACATAACAAAAGAGAAATTAAAGAGAATAGAAATATGTCATGTGTTAAGTTATACTATGTCATAACTTGTTACAAAATGGGATCTTCCTTTTCACAGATTTTGTTGTTGTTTTCCCAGTTCTTATGCAAGCCAGCATTGTTTGTTGTTCTTGTTGTACCTTCTCAGTTTGAATTTCCCGTGGGAGCTTCATCTGACAGCTAGAACTTGGTTGAGACTTACTGATTAAGATTTGAGGTCGTCTTTTGTACCACTGAGCCCTTATATCCCTGGCTTTGGTTTGTCAGTATCAAGAGAATAACTAAACTAGCACTTGTGATCAAACCAGCAGGAGTAAGGGCTGAAGACAAAAAGGGCCTTGTGGANNNAAGACAAAAAGGGCCTTGTGGAACCACCACAGACATTTGGAGACAAATAGAATTGATACTGTGA
Organism: Hypocryptadius cinnamomeus; assembly: GCA_013400635.1. Lineage (NCBI taxonomy): Eukaryota > Metazoa > Chordata > Aves > Passeriformes > Zosteropidae > Hypocryptadius > Hypocryptadius cinnamomeus. Next base: position 1,499 of record VYZP01036293.1, read on the forward strand.
AGGAATAAATGCAGAAAGAGAGAACCCAGGGATGCAGTAGTAAGGGGAAACCATAATATGATAGCATTTCGGATTTTAGTTTCTTAGGTTGGAGCTATCAGATGACTAGCTGACCTGTTAAAGAAAATGTGACTAAATTAGCATTTGAGATGGGCCTGATCTTTAGAGATATTTGCCTGGTAAGGGTAGGGTTTAAAGAAACATGAACAAAGTAAAAAAGGCCATATTTTAAGGTGTAGGTATCTGAATTTCAAGATGTGTCCATTTTCAATGTAATATTTGCATAGTAATTTGCTAGAATGTAAGGAAAAAACATTGTGATTATAAAGGTTTATTCATTATTTTTAGATAAATTACCAGATGGAATTTAGTAACTGTAATACTAAGAAATATTTTTGGGGCAAGAATCAGGCAGATGTCAGATATTTCACATCCAAAAACTTTTGAAGGTTTGGCCTTCACAAATTCTAGACAGGAGAAGGTATCAGATTGATTGTCAAGTATGTGTTAGTTACTGAATAGGGATAAAGCAGTGCTATATCTAGATATTTGGCCATACTCCAGTAAAATCTTATTTTGTCCAGATTTTTACTATATACTTGCTAAATTAATTTCTGTGAAAGCCAACTGGAAGGAGCAGTAGAGCAGTACATGGGGGAGGTATGCTACAGCATATGCTCTGGTTCTGCCCTTGAATAGAACAGTTCTGAAAACAAATTATATAATGTGTTGACAGAAAACTATAATCCCTGAGGTAAATTTGGCTTCAGAAAATATTCTCTAAGAATCATTTGACAGGTCCTTTGAGAACAACAATATGGTAAGAATGGTATCTGATGAACTGTTAGCAGATTTGAATCTATCCAATCTTTTTTAAGACATCTGAAGGATCCATGATTTATAGTGGATATAAGGCAAATATTTGCCTAATTTTGAAGGGGAGTTTTTCCATCTACAAGGTTATGTTCTAACACAGTTGTTCTTGATCCTATATCTAGCAAAAAGGGTGCAGTTCTGCTAAGAGTCCTACTGAGACTTTGGTCAAATTTAGCTCTCAGTTGAACCTCTAGAAATCCAGACCTGCTTTAGTTAGTAAGGTCTGTGTGAACTTGTACAAAAATTACTGTCAGAAGAACCTGACTCAGTCAAGTATTACCAAGTGGTGTGTATTTTATAAATGACTGGTATTAAACTTGCAGCCTTCTCACTGATGTAAGCTGGAAATATAATAGAAGTGGAGGAGAGTGTGTGGTGCTGGGTCATGGCTCATGCTTCAATGGATTGTTTTCAGAGCTTATGTGAGACTGTTTTAAAGAGAGCGAAGTTTCAGCAAGGAAAGTTTAATACAGTTATTTTGGTATTGGCTGGATTCCACTGCAATGAAAACTGAATAACCCTTCTTACATTTTAAACCCTTTGTTAGTCATAGGAAGAATATTATGTACTACTATATTTACAACAAACACCATTTAACTGCTGTTTGCTGTGTGAGCCTGGGATTGAGAAGCTTGTATGCTCAAGACCATTATCACCACAAAGTCACTGGCATGGCTCTGTCAGAACTGACCACGTGTACAGGTGTTCTACAGCTGACTGAGTTTAACTGACTCATTAAACTTCACAGCAAGAATAAGAATTCATATGACAGGCAGTTTTGGTGGCTTCGTTTGTAAAAAGAGGCATTCAACCTGCCAGTGAGTTAATAAACTCCTAAGGGTTTAGTGGAATTAGGGAATAATCATTAGTGGTCTGCTGAGTAGGTGAGACAGTTTTGGACAAGGCGGTCACAGAAACAGACAGGTGCTTTTCTGAAAATGGGCTTGGTGCTGATGTTTTTAATGATACTTTGTGCCTTGAAACATGGGCAGCAAACACATAAAGGTCAAAGGTTGCATTTCACTGGTGGAAGCCATTTAAAAGTGAAAAGGCTTTATGGAAAAAACCAATAGTTTCCACCAGTTTCTGTTTTATTGGATGAGTTCTTACTTTGTCATGCTTTCTGTGCATGATAGCACTGTTTGGTCTTTGGTCATTCAGTGCATTAAATGGCAATTGAATATCACTGGGAAGCCTTTTTTTTGGGTAAAATAGTGAAATATCATGGTTCACCTGCAAGCTCTTGCATGATTGAAATAAAAGATCTTGCCAGTCCTTGGGTCCATATTTTAGTTTACCCATAATCCGAAGCCCAGTATTTAACATATGGTTGATAATTTTATTTACTTATTCCAAATAGATGAAACTTTGTTCTGTTACTGGAATTTAAATGCTCATGGAAACAAACTATGACGCCTCAAATGTAGTCCAACTTTGAAAGGAGTGCAAAAGGTTGAAGATCCTTTTGGAGACTTCACATATATCAGAAACCTAGAGTACCAAAGAAAACTGTTCCTTCTTGCATAGTCCATTAGGAGAGATATTTCTATAATTTCTGCTTCAATTGTTCTACTGAAATATAAGTTTAATTTTTTTCCTCTTTTAATTCTATTCTGAAAGTAACAACTGTTGCCCTCTCTGTACCCTGCCCTGCTCCAGCAAGGAGAGCAGAAGTTTTTGCTCTGGATGCTGAATGCAGATTTCTCAGTAGGAATTGTTAGGAGCTGTGAAATTGTCACACTTCCTCTGTGATATCCACAGACATCACAAAACTTTATTATGGTACAGAAGGCCTGAGAAGGTACTTTTGCCTGGGTATTGTGGCTGTGTCCAGCTGCCCTACTGAGACAGCAAGACTTTCACAGCAAAAAAAGCTTTTTTTGCTTTGAGAGATATATTCTGTGTTTTTGTGTTAAGTACTGGAAGGGTTTTTTTTTTTAAGTTACTTCTACTTTCTCTCACTATTTCGTTCTTACCTATGAAATGTTTCCACTCTGTACTTGTGAGGTCTTCTGTGACATTCATTTGGTCCTTGCAGGGAAATCTTTTACCTGCACAAATTCAAAGCAAGTCAGAGGCCACCTTGAGGAGCCCATGGTGGATGAAGTTGCAGTATAACAGTATCATGCTCAGAATAATGATCCCTCTTCCACTTTCAATAGAAATCAGAGGTACTTCTCTGCAATGTAGAATTCTCATTCTGCTCACATTCTTTATTGATTTCCAGTGCTCGAATCCGATTTTATTGAAGTATCCTTCCCACCAACTGCAAAATGTCAACATAGCTTACAAAATTTTTCATCTTTTCTATGACCAAATTTTATTCGATTAAATGTATAGCATCAGCAAACATTAAAACTCCATTTTCTTAAGGAAATAATGCAGTATAGTTTTTTAAAATTTATTTTTATTTTACTGTCTGAGGTCTTCATTCAAATGCAGTTGAGTAAGACAACTGTCATTAACAGGCAGCCTTTTCAGCAGCTGAAAATGACTGTGGAACTGCTGAGCATTGTTTGTGTTTTAGACAAAGTCACTCTTAGATAATTATTTAGCCAAACTATATGACCGGACAATTTATGTGGCTTCCAGGGATCAGAGCATCTGTGAAACGGATGTTACTAAACCACAGTCTGTGCTGGGACTGATTTTTGATCTGATGTTTTTTTGAAAGTATCTTGACCAAGAGCTAAATCCTGCTGCCTTACCAATGATAACAAGTACTGATACTGTGTGTTCAACAGTGTTAAAGGAAAAAGACATTGCTTGGCATGAAGAAAGAGCGTAGAGTCATGTTTTACAATATGAGCCATTCATTTCTATAGCAGGGAAAAATTGGATATCATTAAAAAGAAAACAAAAAAGGGATATTTTATTTTTTTTTTTCTGTGTTGAGAATATTCAGCAAGGAGCCAAATGATCCTGGGAAAATCTATTAAAAAACTCAAGTAAGAGTGTGTTAAGATGACTGAATCTCACACAGTTCAGGTGTCTTACTCCAACAGCCCACAGTGCCTGCTGCAAGGGTGTTTGTTGGCAATTAGGGATATTCTGGCCAGTCTTGCTCAGTGGGTATGAAATGAAAGATTTTCCTGCTGAACCTCACTCTTCAGATGTCATTTTAACTTTTTTTCTTTAGGGACCACATGTATTTGAGTCCCAGCTCTAAAGCTGTTCCTGCTCTCTGCCTTAGTGGGCAGCCAAGTTCAAGTCATGCTATAATAAATCACGTACCTAGAAAATAATAAACGGGAAGGCTGAGTCAGAGCTCTTCTCTTGCATAGCCCATCAGGTTTTGTGCTTCAGGCAAACATCATCAGACCCACACACATTCCCTCCTGAGCATACTGACAAAGGGATGCCCCTTTTTGCCCCAGAAGGAGGTGAGGATAGAGACACTACCTGCAGGGTTTAGAGATCCAGTTTCTAGCTTTCTGTACCACTTTCCTGGCCCTGCAGAGGCATTTGGAAGAGGATTGCATAGGCAGTGACTCAGACTTGTTGATTTAGAGTCACATTGAATCAGCCCACAGGAACTCGAGTGCAACATATATACTTTATCTGACCCACTTGAGAAGATCAGATTTAAAAGGGAGATGACTGAAATATAACAAACAAGAGGAACAAAAAAAGATATGAAAGTCTGACCCATACTAAATTTTTCAGTGCTTTTTCACATAAATTGGGTCGCTTTACATAATAGGTCAAAGGAGCTACATAAACTTTGCAAGAAAAGCTTGAATTTTAGCCTTCGTCTCCTAACCTGAAATGAAATATAAGCTTTTCTTTATACCTTGCTCTCTTCAAATGATGAACAGGACATCCTTTTTTTTCCTAATTATTTCATATCTGGGGTCTAATTCACTTGGTCAGATTTTATGACAAACTTAGACAAACAAAATGTAGTAATTTTATTCTCTTAGCTTTGTGATAAATTTTTAATTCCTCTGGACTCGATAATGATCATAAAAATCAGCGTGAAAGTAACTATTGAAAGAGTTTCTGTCACTCATACCAGCAATACATTTCCAAGAGACTGAGGGACTCTCTTTAGAGTTAGGGAAGAGAAACAGAGAATTGCTCTGCTGGAACTGCTGCTGCAGGTAGAGAAAGGGTTCATCATTTTTTTCATAAGATCTCTGTAGAGTCTTTAAAATGATGACAACTTGTGTCAATAGTGTGGACAGCGAACTATTAATCATGTTGGGTGAGGTGGGAGGAATGCCAGGCTGTGTTTGGGAAGGTTTGTTTGTCTGGTGCCTCCTGAAGGAGCATTTGTGCTGCTCGCAGCTCCCCTTCAGTTTGGGGGCTCACAGCAGCTCCAGCCTCTGCCCTGCAGTGCAGGTGCCTGGACAGGCACTTGGATCCTCACAGATCAGCTTCCCTGCCCACACACTGACTCTCGGATGTCTCACTTTGGAATTCTGTCATCTTTTTTCCTCTGTCAAGATTATTTCAAACTCTAATCCTGCTTGTCAGTGTTACCTTCAGTCCCTCTTGGTTCTGTGTCAGTTATCTACTTAATTTTACATCTGTCTCATAGTAATTTCACTTGCATCATATTTCTGAAGCTTCCCTATGAGAATGTCATGCAAAACTGTCAAAAGCTTTACTTAAACCAAAGAACATGACACTTATTCCTTCTTTCCTGTTCACACAGTCTGTCTTGAAAGGAAACTGGACAGATTTGATGTTTGCTCTTGACTTAACACAGTGGCTGCTGTTAACCTCCCTGCTGCTGTCCCAGCACTCACAAACAATTTTTAATAAGTGTTCCAGATTTTTTGTCCATTGAGCCAATTCACCTAAAATTACCCAGTTCTTCTGTTTTCCTCTTTGGCTCCACAAAGAAAGAGGGTCACATATAAAAGTATGGTTTATGGCGTAGTAGACCAGAAGTTTGTAGTGATGGCTTATTTCTTGGTAAAATTCTATTAGTGAGAATTCGGATTTGTGAAAGAAAGCTGCTCAGAGGCAAGCTTTTGTTTTGGTGAAAGAAATGACTAAATTTGAATCTGAGGGAAATCGTATAAATATTTTGTGAGCAATAGTGTCTTTGATAAGGGGCTGGTTAGGAAGAAAAGGTAATTTCCATTAGAAAGAGCTATGTGATTTAGCACTAGTGAAACCAAGATCTAGGACTGTTATTACAAACAATTTTGGCAACATATGAGTCTGAATCAATTACTGCCTCATGCAAGGTCAAACTTTTAATGCTTGCAAAAAATAATAACTAATTTTAGTAAATAATCTATATCTGAGGATATGCTTGGAGCTTTTAAATGTTGCCAATAGAGAAAAGGTCCTGTGGATTTTATTTTCTTCTGGTGCTTTGTTTTTCATTGAAAAGTACTGACTCAGAAAGGCCAACTATTTGCAGAATTTTGCAACAACATACCTAGGTAATAAAAACTAGAATATTAAAAAATTCTTTTGTTTCAGCAAGTTCAAAACACATTATTGCCCTCTTATAATTTCAGAGCTGATCCTAAACAGACATTTATGTAAAATGCATCACACAGTACATGCAAGACTTATAAAATGCTTGACAAGAAAGAGTTATTATATTTGTTTAGCACAGAAAAGAGAGGCTAGAGGAAGACATTTTCCTAGTTTCTAAGAATCAAAAGGCTACGAAAAAGGCAATTTTAAGAAAAGCTGATTTAGATCAAGTAAATATTAGTTATATGGATATTTAAGAACTAAAAAAGGCTACAGGTGGAGGCTGTGAAATGCCCTTAACAGCAGAATTTTAATTATAGGTTAGGCAAATATCTTGCATGGACAGCATAGTTATACTTGACTTTGTATCAAGTTCTGGGGCATAAATGGGATGACTTCTTAAGGTTCTTTTAGGTATTTTATTATTTTTTGTAATAAATATCAAAGTGGTCACATCTAAATATTTTGAAAAAATAAAGTGACATAGTATAACATATAACAATATACAATGACCTTCAGATTCTCAAATGGATTTATGTTTTTTTCTACATCAGCCTGGACAATCAATATTGCTTTGTCTCTGTCTATTATTTAACACCATCATTTAGGTTTCTAAAAGCTGTGATTAAAAGCATGCTTCCCACAAATAGATCTTGAAGTAATTGGCTGTCTTTGATAGAGTTTATCTAACCAAAACCACATGATTTCAACTGTTCAGGGACACATCATTGCATCTGGGATGAGGAGAATGGAATACTTGATTTACCAAAGCAAATGAATGTGATGCATTATTATCTCTTGTTTGGATGGCACCACGAATGACCCAGGTGCTATTGAGGCAGGCAACGAAACAAAGGGGAATGAGCTCCAGACATAAATGGTGCTGTTTTGTACAAACATGGATCCAGGCATAAGAAGGGAATAAGCTGAAAGAAAAGCAATAAGTAGCTTTTAGCCTGAAGACTCAGCAATTATTGTGTGGAGCCCATTAATGCTTTGATATACCAAGGTGCAGGATGGCATTCCAGGGCTGATCCTCAGGATCATTATGGACGTGATGACATTTCTGCAAAACTGAGCATGTCTCCTCTGGAAGCAGTAGTTATTCTCCCTGAAGATGGACCAAAATGTACCAAAGGAGAGAATTTGCAGAATCATGCACACAGTGTATGTGTGAATAGACTTGTTTGGAATACAACAATCATGGCTTGAATAGTCAGCGATTATAGAGAGATTATGAAATGTGAACCTGTGCTTTATGACTGCCAAAACAGCATTCAGCCGTATGTTATATAAAATCTTAGGAGTAAAAATGCAAAATTGTTGTCAACTGTAATTTCAGAAACTTTGCAATTGACAGTAACTGCTTTAAAAGAAAAAAAAGCGTCCTCATTAATGAACTCTGCTGTGAAAACTCATCTGCATGTAAAGCATAATTTTAAAAAGAATTAACATTTCTCATATAAAAAGAGGATTCCAGTGGCTCTAACAAGAAATATCATTGGTTTATCCTTGTATCTAGGGGAATGTGAAAAAAAAGTTCCATAGTTTCAGTAGATGAAACTTAGTTACTGCAACACTCATGAGCCTCTGTTCTGTAAAGGTCATAAAATGAAAGCTGGCAGGGTCAGTCCAGCAGATCCTTCAATCTGAGGGAGGACATACCCTCTACACTCCAGTGAAATAAACATCCCTGCATGTATTTGCACTCATTGCAGAAACAGCAAAAAGTTTATTTTTATTGCAAGGTCCCTCTTTTTTTTTTTTTTTTTTTAATTTTCTTATTCTGGAAAAAAATGTGAGTATGACTGCCTTGTTTGTTTCTGATTAAAATGCCAATTATTCATGATTTACATTACAACATGCTACTGTCATAGTACTAGGAAGGATGTGCAAAAGTATCATATGAGCTTGCATTTGAAGCAATCAAAACTGAAAAAGAGAAAAGGGGGTAGGACAGAAAAGAAAGTTCAGTTTGTGTTTTTCCTACTCTTAATCTGCTTTTTTCAAATGAGGCTGGGTGGATCAGAAATGAGGCAGAAGACTATGCAGGGAAAATACAGCCGCTGAAAAACATTAAAAAACTAATAAATACCTCAAAAATCAACCCTGTAACTTGTAGAACCTTTAAGAAACTTCCTGTTCTTTCTAATTCAGTTTTTCAGCTTTTTAGGGCATGTATTTTCAGCTTCTCTCTGTACTTACGAGGTTTTTTCCTATTACCTGTAAATCAGAAGTTGACCTGCTCACAAATCACCAGATTCTAGCATACAAAAGTTTGCTCAGAATTATGAAATACTGAATGTTTCAAAACTGAGAGAATAGGCCATATTAGGTTGAAATTTGTCAGATTTAAAGGCAGATATGCCAAAGCAGCAGGAGGGAACTGAAGCAAAGGAAAAAGAAAGTAACAAATTCAGAGATAAAAGGTGTAATTGGCCCCATCTATGGTTTACCTTGGCCACAAGGAACAGAAACCTCATACCTAAAAACCAGCACAATGCTCTTCTTAAACCTTTTCTTTAAGCACTGCTTCAACTTTTGTCCCTGGTTCCTCTATTTAGGGGTGTGCAGAGCTTCCAGTTGTTTCTTTTCTTGGCTGCAGTGTGACATTCTGCATGTGGCCTCTTCAGATGTCCTTGTCTTTGAGCAGAGCCCTCACCTCCTCCCTTTGCTGTGTCCTTTTCCTGTGAGTCTTGGGTCTTGTGCCAGAGTGCATCATGTACCGAAGGATGAGTGACTGTGCTGGGGACACCGGCACGGCCATTGGAAGCATTGAGGACACGTTGTGCTTGTAGGATAGAAGAGGTGAAATAGTGGAGCAGGCTGGTGACAGCATGACAAGTCACCCTGCTGCGTTGCTGTAGTAGGAAATCAAAGCAGGTTTTCTGGGAAACTTCAAAAGAATGACAGCCCAGTTTTCTTCTATTCTAGATGCTGCTGTGTGCCTCTAAAGTGGAGAAATCAGCTTCTTGTTGTGAAATACCAAGGTTTCCTCTAAAGAGTATCCTGACTCTGTTTCAGAAACTTTCTCTGACCCTGTGACAGGGTCAGGTAAAGCCACTAGCCCCTATGATCTATCCAGAGAAGGGAAAGGATGAGTAATTAAGAGGCAACACTACTGACACAAACACCTGTCTTGGAAGGTATAAAACCCAAAGTGCTGTGAAGTGCTGCATAAAGTACTTGACATGAGACATTGCAGAGATTCTAGGCTCCTGCAGATTGCTATTTTGATGGGCAGTAATTGTGATTTTGAAGCAGTGATAGAGCAAGCCACAGCAGGCTGCAGTGTTCATAAACTGCCATGTTCTTTGGATCACTGAGACACAAAATGTTTTCTGTTTTACTGAAGTTGATTTTAGTAACATAATCTTGTTTTGTTTTATAATGTCCTGCTGGGAAACAACTCTACCCCACGAGGGGTGTGGTTAAAATAGCTCAAGGCCTGCTGTGATTGTGCCAAAAAAATACCACTGTTTGTACGTATGATTCACATGTTGTTTTTCACAGGGTGGAGCAAGATGAAAAAAAGTCAATAATTTTACCAGATAAATTATCTTTCTGCTCATGAAGTCTGCCTGTCTAAATAGGCTTTTAAGAGACAGGGAAATACCGGTCATACTTTTCATTTTTAGTGATGGTACCAGAATAATCTTAAAAAATGGATTTCATATAACAGCTTGAGGTCGTGAAGTACAGACAAAGTGGATGATAAATATGTGTATATAAATAAGTTACTTCACTGATTATTTAAAGCAGTAAAAGTTACTGAGGCTGTATCTTCAGCTGGTGAAAATTAGGTTGGTGTAATTGGCTTAAGTTTGGTTTGTTGGTTTACTCTGATTTTCATCATCAGATTTAGTGGTTGTAGCTTTTAATCAAAGCAGGACAACAAGAAAAAAACGAATGTGAACTCTGCTCTTTAGCTGTGGAGCAGTTGCTCTGCATAATAGGGTTGTTTGTTTTGTTAAATAACCCATGTGCTATGTTTTGATACAATTACCTAAAAAGCCCCCAACCAAAACAAACCCAAAGAAAGTAACAAGAAAAGGATAATGGTGATCTTCTCTCCTGGTTGACAAGCAAGTATAATTCCATAAGAAACAGAATTAAAAAACTTCTCAAGTTGATTTTGGACAGTGCAGAGACACTGATGTGGGGATAGGGGCTCTGCTGTGGCTGGGATTTCAGGGCCCTGGGGGGTGTTTCTGCCAGTCAGGGCCCAGATCACCTGTCCAGGGCCTTCGTGGTGGGCCTGCTGCCTTCACTCTTTAGCCTCAGGTATGAATATTTTCTCTAGCAGCTCCATGCCAGTTTCTTAAGTGAGGAAAAGGCAATATGTAAAGTAAAGATGTAAAGTAAAAAAAAAATCTCTGACTTGAATGGAAATAGGAATATGGAGATAGTTCTGCTTTTCCATTTGCCTTGGCTGTGTGCAGACTTTCAGGATTACTTTATGACAAAATTACACTTTATTTCATTCCCACATCATTTAAAAATGTTGTTGGTTTTGCTATGTTTTTTGTATATACTCTGCATTCTCTCCTATGGCATTAATGGACTTAGAAATATAATAGAGAGTTTTGTGTTGCAGAAGCTTAATTAAGCTGTTACTCTTCAAAATTTTGTTTGATTCAAGTCAATGAAAGACAAGAATTTTTCTTTAAACTCATTTCTGTTGCAAGATTTGAAGGCTGAGGCAGGTTTATTTGGGGTTTTTGAGAACTGGAAATATGTGTGGGGGTGGTTCTCCTGTCTTGAACTTAACAATTTATGAAAAGAAGACAACTTTCTGCTTGCAACCTTTTAAGATGGGGTTTTCTGTCCATGAGTTTCTATTAAAAGTCTGACATCCATCTTAGCTCCATCTGTGGAGTCTCTTAACTAGGCGAAATTGTTGTATCAACCAATAGCATAATTATTCCATTATGATCTTTCCTTAAAAAAAAACTTGATAAAAGTAACAGGAAAATAATTTGTGCACAGAGCTTATCACATATGTCTTTACAGGCATTGTGGAAGTGTAATGTAGTAGGAGGTTAAACTTGCTGGTGGTGCACTGAATCAATATTTTTGTCCTAACTACTTAGTGTCAATAAATCTTTTCATATGCCTTATATATGAAAACCTCATTTTTTCAGTCGATAAGCAAATATCTATATACACACTTTGCAAACTTTTTCCTGAACATAACATTTCTTATTCTTCCTCTGCTTTTAACAAGAAAGGGATGTAATGAATCCCAACACTGATTAACTAAATGCAGAAGTGATGTAAATAAAATCATGCTGGTGTAACTTCTAAAGGAATCTTATAATACACGTGGTGCCTGGGGATTCTGACCACTGAGTTCCTTCTAACTTTGTCTCATTTCTGTGGGTTATAGCATTTTTCTTTTGTGCATATGTCAGGTTTCATACAGCAGAAAGAAGTAACAAATAACGAGTAACCAGATAAAGTTACTGATAAATTAAAGATAATGCTTCATCTTAAATCCTTATTTTTATTTGCTTTTCTGCTGGAGCACCATCCCTTGGTTCAGCTTGGAAGTTACACCAATGTTCATGAGCTTCCACACACCAGTGCAGGGTTTTAAATTAAGGTCTGTGAAGGGATGATGAGAATCTGCAAGTAAGTGGTGTTGCTTCTTGGCCAGAGTCAAAAATCAGAAATTTTATACATTTTTTTAATGATAAGCTCAAAGAGACAGAGAATAATAGTAGGAAAGTTTTTAGATCACCTTTGATGTCTTTGTTAGGCCTATACAAAGTAGAGACATTTTGGTTTTATGAAGTAATTTATGTGACAGCTATACTAATACTTGAAGAACTTATTCAACAAAGACAAAATCTTGAAAAAAAAGGAAAAAAGAGTCCTTCAAGGAAAGAGGCATGGCTCTGTGTATGAAATCTGCCTATGTTCCTTCCAAGGCAGAGATCAAGGAGGATGGAAAACCTCTGATCCTTGGTGACAGCTAGAAAGAAGAGCCATGATGAGCACTACTGGGGGGATGTTTGCTATGAGCTGCCAGATTTAAGGCCTGGATGAAGCTGTTGGTAAGTGGGGGACAGGGTAACCCAAGGCATGTGGTGGTGATAAGAGAGGGGCTGAAGTGGCTGAGCTGGGAAAGGAGTACAGTAGGGAACAAATCAGTCACATTCTTTAAATCAAATTGTCTTTTCTTTTAGTTAATAATAGAGAACAAATATTTTGGGGACAGATAGTTTTTTAGATTTGATTGTACCTGCTAGGTAAATTCTAGCTGATTAGTATTAAAGTCAGAGCTAGTTTGAATGAGGACAGCCAAAAAATTATAGCATCTCTGATCTCTGGAAAGGTTCTTAACTTCCAGAGAAGAAAAAACCTTATCCTCCCAGGGAAAAAAAAGAACTCCAAAATTTGCAGTAAAAGAACCAAGGTATTTCACAAAGATAGTTTTCAACTGTCACAGAAAACTCCTAAAGCACTTTTTCTGAAGGGCTGGTCCAATTGAAAAAAACCAGTTCCAATGACTTAGCAGATCTTTTAAGGAAAGTAATTTTAGTATACTCTGGGGGAGCACAATGTAGTTGAAGTTACTTGGAAATCCAAACCCAGAGAGTTGCTTGGTGGTCCAGATTCAAAATGGAGGGCAATGCTGAACAGTGCTATTCAGTTACTTGTCAGTTGGGTCTGGTTATTTTCTGTGTGCATTTACTCATTTTTGAAATGAATTAGCTAGAGGACTGAATAGTGTGACAACTTTTTAAATCTGGAACACATCTGGGAGAAAATTTGGATGTGTTGGAGAATGGAAATGGAATTCAAAAATTATATTGAAAAATTGGGGAAATACTGTGAAGATGATGGATGAAGCCTGATGGTTATGCTCTGCAGGAGGGAAAGCTAAAACAGCTGTGTATCAAGTTCTGCAGGAAGCAGTAGTGGGCTTCCAGTGGATCATGACCTGGACGTGGCTTTAGTTTGCCTAAAGTGGCAAATTTGCTGTTTTTGCCATGGCTGAAAAGAATTGTCATAAGCACTCTAGGGAAACGTGATCCTGATAAGGCTGTGAGACGGATACGCACAGCAGTGCACCCTGCCAGATGCATGAGGTAACTTCTGTGGGTTCCTGAGCAAGCCTCAGCTGCAGTGTGGTTGTTGGCACACTGCAGCTCAAGACTAATACAGACAAAAGGGGAGGATCTACAGAAAAAGAAAGAGAACTATTTGGCATAGAACGAGAAGCTTTACAAAGACAAATTGAAAGAATTGGGAAAGACTGAAGGGGGGCGTCTCTTCAAGGATATAAAATGCTGCTGCAAACCCAAAGGGAATGAGCCATTCTCCATCTCCACAATGAATAGGACAGGAAATAATTATAGATTTCTGCAAGAAAAACTGATGTCGGGAATGAAGATGAGTACTGTTGGTGCAAAAATGAGTCTTGATGTAGGAAATGATTGCCTTTGTCAGTTGTGGAGTGGCAGCGATGGAGACGTGCAGAACAGAAACCTGTCAGGACTGATGGTGGGGCCCAGCAGAACAGTAGATGGCTGCTTGAAATGTCTTCCAGGTGTGGGTTTAAAACATTCCTTTATAATTTCTATGATTCTCTAAAGAAAGAACAGAAAATGAAAATGAAGAGCTTTTGCAAGGCCCACACTATTGTGTTTCATTGCTTCTTAGTGTTCTGGTGTACTGGGTGCTAGGTTCTACCTGGTAAACTGATTTTATTGAGTTGGTCCTGGAGATTTTAGTGATGGAAATGCAATCTCATAGAGTTTTTTCCATTCCCATTTAACCTATAATCTCCCTATAATGACTACTTTAATTTGCACAAAGAATATTGGAATCAAAAACTTTGAGTTTACTTTGCAGTGTTTCTACACGTCCTTGCATACGTAAATTTAAGCAGAATTTGCCACATCCAATTTGAATTATTAGCCATTGTGCATCTTAATTATCTGGAGTTATCTATATATCTAGTTGTGTTTTTTTAAGATACGGAATTTCTATAAGTTACTTATGTTTTAACATGTCTGGTCTAATTTTGGCTTAGCAACTTTTTTTTTTGGTTGAACGTTATGATGAAAGATGAAGGAAAACTCATCTTTTGAGCTGATTAAATGAATGTGATCGATTTGCTAACCAATTTCAGTTGAAGAATATATCATTAGACAATAAGTCTGTCAAATGAATTCAAAAGCTTGACAAAATCTTTTTGTACAAACAAGTGATTATAAATGGGAAGATGTTGTCTGGCATACAGGCACAGATCTATGTCTTACAGAACAGCCAATCCATGTTTTTATGTAAGGATTATTTCATAAAAGCAGCGGGTCTTGATCTTTGACATTTTATTACCCCATGCTTTTCAAACCTACATTTAGTTGGACTTGGTAAATATTGTTTATTATTTTTAGTCGTTCACAACATGCATGAATCTGTGTTCTCATGGAGGCGGTAATGCATTCATCATAAATGATACAGAATTTGGAGCATATTTTAACAGAAATAACCACAGTATACAGTCATTTAAAAACACATTTGCAAAATACTGTTTTGCAACCAAAATGAAATGCTAATGCCGAATATAGAGACAATATTTCAGATATGACAGATTCCACTTTTTTTTTTCTCCATTTCTAACATTATTGTTACAAGTTGTCATGTGTAGCTGAGTGCTTGGTGATTCTGAATCCTTGTGATGATGCATTCAATTTCTGCAATGAGCTTTCCACTTAGAGAAGTTGAGTAACACAGAGTTGAGTGTTGGTTTCTTGATTCCTTTTATGTTCTTTAAGTACTGGAAGGGAGCAAAAGTTAACTAAACTTTGGGGTCTCTCAGTAGATGTGGTGCAGGGTGGGTTTTAAAATTTGGAGGAGGGAATGAATATTCAGAGAGAGTGAGTGAGAAAAACACAGAGGCTTCACTTTCTGTGAGAAACACTTAAGAGAGGAGAGATAAAGGGGGAGGGTTTTCCCCCACTAATCCAGAATCTAATTTGCTGCTGGAGGCTTAATCATATCCTTGTGTCTCCAGTAATTGTTACCAGCAGTTTGGATGGTTTTACTTCATTTTCTAAAGCAGGCAAGGACAATTTGGAATAAGGCTTACCTTCCTGGAGCTGGTCACAGTTTTATCTCATGGAATGGCTTAGCTCATATTCTGGTTTACTCTGTGTGCCTTTTGGGGTCAGGTGAGTACATCTCTACCAGCTGCTGAGCACAAACTGCACTTTACAAATCTAGGTGCTGCTAACCAAACTTAGATTACAGTAACACATATTTACAGTACACAACAGTTGTAGCAGGGCCAGCATGTTTCTGGCAGTCTCAACACAATGCAGTAATGCTGTGCTTTTGTGCATGAGGTAGTTTGATGGGTCTTTTGGTGTGCCATTTTTCCATATTTTTTTCTGATGTTACTGATGAAATAGTAAGTTTTACTTTATCTCCTAAATAATATCCAGGATTAACAAAATTATTCCTACTTTCAGTTCTTATAAGTACAAAGACAGATCTAATTTTTATATATCTGTTTATTCTTTGGAGTGAATTTACATTTTAAAGGAATTGCACATTTGGAATTAATTTAAATAACCAGTGGACATTGCTGCTGGCTCTGCCGAAGACAGGAGCAGGCATATTTCTCTGGCTGTTTAAACAAAGACAAGTCTAGGTCCAGAAGTCCTTAAAAGGGCAGTTTTGGAAGCTTGCCTTCTGTCTCTATTCCCCAAAAGCTGTATTTTGATTTTAGTATTCATAACCAGCCATTGATTTTTCCAACCTAATTTCCTCCCTGATGTATTTAATATCAAGCCAGATCTGCCATCTATCTACAAATCACCCTCGCTTTACAAGCCAGCTCTGCCATCCATCTACAAATCATAATGGCTTTAGTCAGGATATTAGAAGTAGGCTTAATTTTTTTTGAAAGTAGAGGATTCTTAAACCACTTCAGCCCTCTCTCATGACTCAGCTTGTGTCTCTATTTGTTGCAGCTCCTGGCTCATGGACTTCATCAAGTTATAACATACAGCATATTGTAGCTGATTCAAATTCTGGCAATCAGAATGGTTGGTTACATTTTTTCTTTTTTAAAGAAAGAGTCTTTCTTTTTGGGTAATAATTCTAGAAATATGTATTTTAATGACAAGACAGTCAAAATCAATTGCATTAGAATACGGAAATATATAGTGTAACAACAGTACATCTTTAATAAAGAACAGGAAACTATTTAAAATTAATTACTGTTAATTAATGACTGTAATTATGTCCTGAATTTCCTTGATATGATAAACTGTATAATCAAAACCTTTTTCTTTGTAAAAGTCCTCTCAGAATATATTACCAGAAGTAAAACTGAAGTTATAGTAAGAATAAAAATATTGAAGTTCAATGATCTTAATTTCTGACAGATTTTGAAGATGATTCAAAAGCGTCATGATTGCTCCAGTTAAGCATATGCGAAAGCCATGGCTCCCAGTGTGTTCCAGTCATAGAGGGATGATCCATCACCTTTGTCTTTGCTGCTGAGAGCAAAAACTTATGAAAATCAGCATTTTGGAGTTTACGTGGACCCACTGTGCCCTGGAATTCAATAGCAAATTTCAGATGCTCTGCTGATATTGATTAATGTTTAAGATCACTCTATAATTATGTTGTTGCTATTATGTATTAATTTTATAATACTTAATATAGAATATTCATCAGCATAATATATACAATCTCATGTACTCATGCTTTGGTTTCATATGACAGTATATTTTTATGCTACTTTGGGGGTGGAAAGACCAGAGAACTACTTTTAGAAGAGGTAGGTATGCACCCAGATGGGTTTTCTAAAGCATCTGAAAAGCAGCAAAGTCTTACCTTTGAACTGTGAAAAATTTTCTAGATTTGAAACTCTTGTTGGGGCTATCTGCACAAGTTTTTAATCACATAGGGTAGTATTTCTTAAGGCACAGATTCTGTTTATGTGTTTCTGATGTTATTGCTGGAAGAGGTACTTTCCCCTACAAATAGCTCATCTTGCCCTACTCAGCAGGGTGCTCTGCAGGGTTCACCCATTGGACTGAACCCATTGAAACTCCCAAGTACAGAGCTATGCATTGTCAAAGAGAATTACCTTGAGCTTCTGCACATAGATTGAAAAATAGAAGGCTAAATTGTAGATTTCTTAGCTTAAGAAAAAAATCCACCCTCTAAATGAAACATCGTGAAAGCCTCAAAGTCTGACAAACTGTGTCTGAGATGGTAAGGATCAAGAAAGGTACCACCTGAAAACAGCTAAGAATTATTGAGCAGACAGTGGATCTATGCACCTGGAGCACATGAGCATCAATACCAGGCATTACCAGGTAATGTCTGTCTGTGGTGCAAATCAGCTGTAGGAAGGCAGGGTTTTTTTTTTGGGGGGGGGCTGTTGTCCTTCCAGTATTTTTCCTGAAAGACTAGATCTTCTTGCCCTTCCTTTTATGAGATCATTGCATATTTTTACTTGTACTTATTGCTTGTGCATATAACTTTTACACTCCTTATAAACTAATGATGTCCTACAGAGATATTTACTAAGATGACTCAGTTTAGTTGTATTTTGAACAGATTTCTTGTAATGTATCATTTATAGTGAAAGGAGAATTCATCTGATAGAGAAAGGAAGCTGGTGCTCTACAAAATGTGCTTTGCTGCCAAATCCTTCATGCATATGGACTGGCTCTGTGTTTTGACAGTGTGTGAGGGGAATACCAGATGTCAACTAATCAATGTATACAGCACTCAAAAAATGTTTATTTACCATAAGTTATTAATTTTTTTTTTTTCTGTGAGCTGCTGGAATGAGCTGTTCAACAGCTCCATTTAGTTATTGCTGAGGCTGCATCCTGAACTGAAAGAGAAGAGACCCTACTGGAAACAAAGGGTCTTGTGTCTCTTCTCCATGGGAACATGAAGTCTTGGGGGACTAGATAAGGGTGTTGAAAAAGCACCAAGGGAAGGTTTAAAATGTTGTTATAAATCACTACATAAAAAGTCAGTCATGTACAACACCTCAGGATTTATAGATCAGAAGTATAAATTTCAAGCAAGTTAAAATTTTTCTATATAGGTAACAGAGCTGTGGACTTCAAATCAGTTGGCTCTACACCAAAAAGTTTGAAGATTTTAAATATTTATCAAGATGTACCTTTTAACCTTCACTCCCACTGCAAAGCAGCCTAAACTCTGTCCAAATCATTAAATTAATCCTTAGTGGCCTCTTCAAAATCAAAATTTCATTTCTTTAGCATGCAAATGATACTAGTAATGCTTGAAAACATACAGTACAAAAAAGCCCTCATCCACCTGTCTATTTTGGTCTTGTCTGAAATCTTGTTAAACTATAGACGCAGGACATAAAATGCAATTTTAAATTAATTATTGCAATTAGATGGCAAGAACTAGCTTTATTTGAAAGATAAAAAGATTAGTCTTTTTATCTGCTTTATGCTGCTGAAAAGCATATGTGGACACTGTAAACTGAATTATGTAAGAGGAAAAGGTATATTGCTATGAAAGATTTTACTATCACTTCAATTCTGCAGTAAGTTTTGGGATTAACGCAGTTCAGGAGGGTCAGCTTTAGACCAGGGCTGCTGAGTACTTCCCTTGCTTAGAGAACTTGTGCCAGGGGAACCCTGGGGTGACCCTGGCTCCAGCTCAGGTGCCCTGGTTCACATTCTGGACTTCCTTGGGTTTTCAGTAGCAGCTGCTTGGTGAGAGGGACTTGTAGGTTCCCCGTGAAAGTACCTGGTGCCCATGGCTGTGTTAAACTGGTTTTTGTAACCTGTCTGTGAGTGCGTCTTCTTGAGGTGCCCCATGCTGGGGGAGCTGAGGTCTGTACACAGCTCTGCTGAGGCTGCAGCTCTCCTGAGTAGCCACAGCCTGGGTGCTGCTGGTGGCGGGCTCGTGCTCCCCACCCATGCTGCACCTCCCAGCCCTGGGTGTGCAGCCTGTGTGTGGCATTAGTGACAGGTGGCACTGGGGTGTCTGCCACCTTCTTGTCCAAGCTCGGGTGGACACTCGAGGCTGAGCCTGGAGCACTGCCAAACCCGGCACCCAGAAGTGTGAAAGCCTGGGCTGTTGGCATGACCTGGAAGGGGAGCTGAGCAGTCCTTGCACCTGCTGCCACCCTTCTGGATGCCAAAACAGGCGAGTGAACATCATTGTGTTATGGTTTTTTCTCCTGGCTGTTGCCTTAGTTTCAGGAGACATGGGTGGCTGAGAGATGGGCGTTGGGCAGAAGTGCTCTGCCCACAGTTATCCACGGGGAGATGTCCGCAAGGAGCTGGGAACTGCAGCTTCAGAGAGTGTGCATGAGGGTCTGGGCAGTCTGCTCGAGTGAGGGGGAGTACCTGAGACCAGCCCAGAGACATGAAACTCCAGCAGACAAACCCCTTCTGCTTCTGTGCTGCTGGGCCCTGACGGCTTCGCCTTTCTCTGTTCAGCCCAGCCACTTTGGCTTTTCTCCATTTGGAGATATATTTTAAAAACATCTTCCTATGCTGAGTTTAGAAACTTTTTGATCATCTGCTGTAAAGTTAGGAAGTCCAGGCAGGTCGAATTGAAACCTGAGGCCAAGCTGAGGTCCTGTCACAAGCTGTCAGGTCCTTAAGTTTTCGTGCAGTTAAAATGAGTAAAGATGCTGATGTGAATAATTGAATGATATGTAGAGAAAGGCTAATGCTAAGTAACCTGAAAGACATCTCTTTTTAAATGGGTTCCTGTTCTGTTTTTGAGACAGGTTCCATATTTTGGTAAGGTTTAGTTTAAATCTAGACAGCCTGTAGTCAGTCTTTTGCTGCTTAATGAAAAGAGAAAGGCCTCATGGAGTTATTGTAAAACTAAATGAAAATAATTGCTTCAGGAAGAGTTGGAGTTGAAATGCTTCAACACTTTATAATTTTAGGGAATTATCATTTACTTTAGAATCAGAAATCTTTTTGCTGTATTTTTGCATGCCAACTTTCCTTCAAATACTTACAATGCTTTCAGGTTATGGTGAACTAGAGTAGTGTTGAAAACTGAGCAAGGACATCCAAACAAGTGCTTGTTATGGTTGATTGCTGCTTTGTTCCACATTATGTGAACAATATTTTGACGTATTGAAAAAAAATAGTACTTCAAAATACTTAGCTAATTAATCAAAACTGTTTCTATTTCTTAACTGTTAATAATTTCTTAATTCATTGATTTTGATAGCAATATAATTTTTTCTCTTCTGTCACAAAAGTAATACCAACTTCTGTGGTAGTATATACCAACACTTCTAACACTTGTGCAGTTAGCATGGCATATGTCAGGAGCTTATATTAGTATTTTTTGAAGGACCTTATCATGAATATTAACTTATAGATTTTTTTTCTGCTGAGCTAATACATAACAGATCACCATCTATGCATACCTATTAGTACTCTAAGTCAGTCTGTAAACTACCTAAGGAATTTTGGTTTAGATCTCTCTGTGTTGTTGTGGGGATCAGTGATTTTTGGGTTCAGAACCTGTCTCAGCCACAGGTTATTTTTTGAGATTATTTTTCAGGGAAACAAAATGGGGTTTGTGCATTGTTTCATCATTAGTAAAGTTGTTTACATATTTATCTGAAGCTGAAAGTTTAGTCAATCACTGCTTATATGTTAATCAGTGCTTATATATAGTCAATCAGTGCTTATATGTTAATTACAGAGGTGTGGGAATACTAAATTGGCTTATCCAAAAATGTAAAAGGATGAGACTGTATAATGGGCATCCACTGATACAAAAGCAAGACAGCCTTATGAATTAAGATCTCAATTTCAATGTATTAGAAATTAAATAGGTATTCTCTTTTATTTTTCCCTGAAAATAATTGTCACAGGCATCATAATGATTAGTGTTTCCATAAGAAAAATATTAATTACTTAAGAGAATGTGCTGGTTCCTTACTAGACCTTCCAATCATTCTTTCTAGTTTACACAGTCTATTACTCTAGAGGGTGAAATCCAGAAGTCTGCACTCAGTATTTATGCAGTTTCAATTGAAATCAAATCCCCAACAGCTTCAGTAGGACTTTTACCTAAACCAATTTCTGAATAAGCACTTCAGAATCTGGACCCTAGTGGAAATATGTAATCTGAATTTAAAAAGAATTGCTCTGAGTATACAGAAAGCTATAACGTTCAGCAGCTGAAGAAGAAAATTCACAGCATCCTAGGTTTTAAATTATTAATTCCTATGAATTTGTTATCCTCTACTTTCATCCAAAACTTTTTACTGCTAAAGAAATTATCCTTGTTGGTGTTGGGTTTCTGCCAGGGATGCTTGCAGTGCTCTTCCCCACCAAGAGGGGTCTGGTTAGTCTTTGCTAACCAGTCCCCTACTTATGCCACACAACCCCAGAGAACCCCAGGTCAGCTATAATTTCTTGAATTAGATGAAGGATGAAGGACTCATCCAGGAATAAGGCCTTGTGCTTATGAGTTAGCACAGAGCCAGGGCTCCTCTGTGCACCTCAGGTGAAGGCTGTGTTTGGACTCATTTGAACTTTAAATAATCTACTTGACTAGTAAAAATTATGATAAATATTATTGGACCATATGATAATGCTCCTGTATTTGTTGTTGCCTGCAATATTTCATGTCTATTTAAAGTAGTATTCAATATTTGATCTTATCTAAGGCTAAGCAAGAAGGGAATTGCACAATATGCACATTTTGTCAGCCTTCTTTACCTTCCCTGTTTTCCATATTTTCAAGCAGCTGTGATCTGGCTAGAAAAAATATTCCTTTGTGTGAATTACTTTTTCCACAGTAGTCTAAAATAAGACCAGATTAATATGTAATTTCTGCCTTTTTTGAGTTTCTTTGGCTGTGACAGTATTCAGTATTGGCAATACAGCCCTTGCCCAGTGAGGTGACAGACTTAATATGGGTGACACATATGTATAGAGCCCTGTCTGGGTCACCAAGTTACTGATTTGATAAATTGATGGTATCCAAAGAATATCTTTGCTGCCTTATGGGAGCATGTTCTCTCTCAGGATAATTGCCTCATGAAGGTCCAGCTTTTTCCCAAAGTTAGGGAAGAGAAATGCTCTAAGACAAAGCAAGTTAGCAAATATCTCTGATTTGTGTAGTGTGTTGGTTTCACTCTCTATAAATTTCTAGATATATCAGTGTTGGAACAAGGGAGTGGTTCAGAGTATATTAAGTAAATTTTTAAAAAATCAAAATTATCAAGGAAAATTTCATTTAATCAAGCATTGTGGAAGAAACACTACTGAATATGGTAATGCTCTCATTTTCCTTTGCATGTACGTTTTTGCATTTCATGTGACTTGGAGTACTGAATTCTGTATTTATATGGGCTGGAATGGGTGGTAAAGTACAGTAGTGAATACTATCAGTATTTGACATTTGGAAACCAAAATATATCTGTTTTGGTTCAAGTGTGACTTGATGTATTTGTTTCCTACTTCTATAAGTGTAACTCTCCACATTATTTTTTCGACAGAACTCATTCTCACAAATTCTGAATCCCAAGTCCTAAAGACTTTGGTTTAATGGGTTCAGATATTTTATTTTAGAGAAATAAGTCTTGCAAAAATTTGTTTTACAGGAGCCTAGTGGAATAATAAATGGAAAAATGGACACAATAGTAGGATGAGCACAGCCTGTGTATATTTAAGAATTTGGGTCTAAACCTGTTAGTGAAGATAACAAACTTCAAAGTGAGTGTGCTGTATTATCCAGGGAGCCATATGGTGCTAACAACTTTACTGCTTGGATCAGTCTACCACTCAGATGACAGACAAGTAAGAAAATGGAACTTGATCATTTGTGAAGTTAGTGAAAGGTCTGACACTGAGTTTGATCAAAATATATAGGACCTTTGCTCCCTGCCTTATACTTTCTACAAAACCTCTGTATTTTGAGAAGTCTCATACTGAGACTTAACATCTTTGAAAATGTATATATTTTTAGAGAAGTAAGAAATTATAAACGTGAGAAAATGGAAAGAAAACCCCCACAAAATTAGAATAGCCTCTGAGGGCATGAGGGAAAAGGGCTTTATTTCTAGCCAACAATTATGTTTTATCTTATGATTTTCTTAGTAGTTCTTTCAATCCCCTTGGTCTTAAATGGTATCAGTACTACAATATGTAATCATCCAATATACATTAGGAAGCTGTAAAAAAAACCTGCTTTCTTCATACATTTTCTAATAAACATAAATTTAGAAGTGCTCTTCATCCCTTTGTACAAATAAAACAGGGGAAGATAAGTTTTCAAAAAAAAGTAATTTTTCAAAATCAGTTGTTGAATTGAATTTCCTCTTTCCTATAGTCAGCTGATAAATCAAATTAGTCTGTGTGGGTTTCTCTTTCAGCAGCATGGGGAATCCTCCATAATGACCCAAGCAGTTAATGAGCAGTCAGAGTTTCTTGTGCCATTCCTTCTGAACACCATCCTCTTCTGTACTGCAGTCAGTTACAAAACCCTTTGAAGTACAGAAGTGAAGAACAAGGACTGGAAATTTACTGGTCATTTTTCATTAGGTATTTCTCTGCAGTATGGAACAGCATCACATGATGGCCAAAAACTGCCTAAAGCCTGTCTGGTAGACAATAAGGTTGGTACAGAATCCAAGGAGTTAGTATACTGAGGGAGAATTTGATCCAAAATGGGAAGATATTGCATGAATTCTTAAAATCATACTTTTCTCTTGTTTTCCATAGGTAGGCTGGGGATATTTTTAAAATCCTCCCACCGACCTGCCAAATCACAGGATGGAGTTACTCAGTGTCTCCTTTCCGTTGAATGTTTTGCCACATGCAAACTTTCATCTTCTGTCTCAGTGTACTTCTGTGTTTTGTTAGGCTTACTTTCAAAGGTAGGTATTTTGCTAACATATGAAACTGCAAGGAAATTTAATCATATAAATGACAGAGTTCAGAGTTGTAGTCTAACGTCTTTGTTTAGTGGTACATTTCTTACCATGGTGTGGTGTGATGATGATAGGAATTGTTTTTTATTGTTTTATGACCTGAAAATTCAGCACAAAGAAAACTAACTTGTATAGGTTCTAATTATAATGGATTTTTTTTCTCCTCATTGTGTGTGGATTAGAACCAAACTGAATTATAATATCTCTCTGATTTATTTTCTTTGCATTAGGAATAGGGGAAGGTTAAATGTATCCAATAGTATTTTCTCTGTGGAAAGAAGCTACTGCAGAGCGAATTGCAGCTGCAAATGTGTGACACCAAAAGCCCTTTCATCCTGACTCACAGCTTCGGTGTCAATAGCTATTATCTCTGGACTAGTAGTTTACAGTTAATGTCAAAAGCACCTGACGTTGCTGGAACTGTGAAATAGATCAGCTGATAATGAAGATTACTGCTGGTCTATGAAGTTTCTTAATCTATCTACATTAATAATTCCTTTGAATGCAGATGATTTTGTCAGAAGAAAACAGTCTCAGTGTAGATGTTTAAATGGACATAGAAGGAGATGAGGCTGTTCGGGTGTGACAGAGTACCAGTTTTAAGGCTTTGGTTACTTTGTTTACTTTGAAATGCCAGCAGATTGACTTAATTCTGAACTTGTTATTATTGGGTCTCTTTCTCCTGATTTCAATAATTTTACCTAGAAGTAATAAAAAACCCTCTCCAAAACAAAAGAGAAAAAGCCAATCAAAACCTGCAAAAGCAAGAATGCATATTTTTTGAAAAGGTTAACTAGGGAGCTTTGTTATTTATTGAACAAAAATTATGGTAGGGTATTTCATAATTGTTCTTTTTTGGGGGGTTCAAAATTTTTTTCTTAACTTTTCTGCTGAAGGACTTAGACATAAAATTTCCTTATTTAATGAGTGGGCAAATATTAAATAACACTACTCATAATTTTATTTCATTGAAATTTTATTCTTATATTCTCTCAGGAGAATTTCAGATATCACTACTGGCTTTCATTAGGCTAAAATATTTCCTGGGTGATACTGCAGGCCACAATGGTTTGATGTATTTCAGTTCCATTTCAATATTACAGGAACCTTCCTTGGGCCATTCTACCCTGTACCTTCCAATCTTAAATGAAGCTTCTCCAGACCCAGTAAAGACATAGAATTTAAATGAATCATCGAAAACATTAAATATGACTTTATATTTTTCCCCATTAGTTTGTGTTGGATGAATAAGAGGTGCTCTGTATCTTGTATCAAGCCAGGCCTTTCTCTATAATCCTGTAGTTTGATCTGAGCCCACAGCAAAGGGAAGCAGCCCATGCTGGGCACTCTTTTATGTTCATGGTAATCTCACTGTGGCACATTTACTTTAATCTGTCAATGAGTCGTGTTTGACACAGACTTGAATTAATGTTATGAGAATTAAAAGAGTAGGAAAACCTTTTATTTTTAAAATAGACATGCAAAACAGGCAGAGAGTTGAATGCCTCTAGCCAAGACAATATATCAAAGAATGTTCTGTGAGATAGACCCAAAGATCAGGTGCTCTTGCCATGAGAGAGAGGAACTTTTTTTGGAAAAACTATATACATAAATCCAGAAAAACTAAACGGAAAAAGCCATTTATTCTCCTCCCTCTAGAATGAGAACTGCAGTAAAAGATTATTGGGTTTGCATGCAATGGCCATAACCAGACTGAGGCATGATGAATTAATGCATAGACAATTTCTGTAGCAATTACTAAACACACCAAAGATACCAGACCAACACAACAGAGATGTGTCTTCTGTTTCAGAAAGAGAAGCTTGGTGCCTGACAAAGGATCAAATGAGTTGCATGCTGCTGGTGCTGTCATGGTCTGGCCAAATTTGCAACGTCTCCTTCTCTAATGAATGATGTTGGAAGCCTTGTAGGTTTCAGATCTACTTCATATTAGTAACTGAGAGGGTCTGTGTTGATACCACAGATGGTTAGGTGGTTACTCTTGCTCCCAGATCCAGCAGGCTGTAACTGGGCAGTATTCACAGGAGAGAGGGGGATTTACATGTGTCTCCCAGTCAGGGAACTCCTGGGAACTCATTTTTCCTTTTAACTGGGTAGAACCAAGAACATGATGATACTATTTATCAGCATGTTATTGTTGTGCCCATGAACCTGACACAGGAAACTGGTCTGCCTGGTCATTGGGTGAGTGTTTGCTGAGCTAAATCCTAAATAATGACTGTTGACTTGTATTGGGACAAATATCCAAGTGAAACTAGGGCAAATTTCCCTTGAATAGTAGGTTCTGAATTTTGTGTGTTTTGCTTTGAAGAAATATTGGTTGACAGTATTTATGCAAGACATATTTTAAGGTTTCATTAGAATTTGAAAAAAAGAAGCAATACCTGTCCTCCACATTTTTACTAGGAAAAAAGGATCTATAACTTCCAAAAGTAAATTATCATTTTAACTCTCTTGCTTCCCTAATTTCTTGTTAAGGTTAAAAGAAAGGAGCGTACTGGAGTCAGGAAAGCTCAGTGTCGGTTTGAGGTGAAGTCACCAGCATTGCATTTCTGCACCAGTCACAACTGATAATTTCAAAACCACATCAGGTGAGGTTATCGTACCCTTGACTTGAAATGTGAAAGTCAATGCATGTGCAATCACATATCCCTGTTAAACCTCTTCCTTGTCAAATCACATATCACTAATGAGTTTTTAACTGTGAGTTTGGCTATTTAAATTGTCAAATTTTTTCTGCATTCATGTGGAATGAACAGATAGGTTAAAATACCTATGTTATGGTAACTTCTGCATTTTAGGCTAAAAAAGTACATATAGTTTTCCTTTTTACTCAAAAAGAATTACTAGCAAATCAAAATAGAAAACACAAGCAAACAGAAGAGGGAATATTTGAACAAGTACATGCAAAATAATTATTCAGCACTGCAGACTAGTCTTTTGCAAAGCTTTAAATAATATATGTACAGAGATTAGAAATCCCTGCAAGGAAGTTTTTAATTTTTTCCTGTATGCTTCTCTCCAATATTTTCTTTGAAGCTCACTTGGCATATCTTTTAGCCTAATTCAAAATGATGTTTTTACATCAAAAACTGCAGCCAAGCCAATACTTTTCCTTCAACTGGTTGTTCAAAGGGGGAAAAATGGTTAAAATTTGTTTTTTTGAAAACATTCTGCTCTGTGTTAGTCAACATGCGATACTACTTCTCTTCCTCTCCTTTTCTCCTTTTCTTTTCTCCTTTTCTTTTCTCCTTTTCTCCTTTTCTCTTCTCCTTTTCTCCTTTTCTCTTCTCCTTCTCTTCTCCTTTTCTCTTCTCCTTTTCATCTGTCTTTTCTGTCTTGCTTTCGAAATAAACACCTGTCCATACAATAGCTTATTTTTAAAAGATATCTCTCTATTTCTTCAGATGTTGCATTTGTTGAAAATATTTTTGCACTAAAACATGATAAAGAAACAGATATTTTTCTTTAGGTAATGGATGGCCATAGTGGTTAAAACTCCAACAATTCGTAGTTGGAAAGTACTAGTAAATTACACAAACTTTTTGTGTTACAAAATTCTTTAGCTGAATTACAAAGTATGTGAAGGAAAGTGCAGAATGATCAGGGGTTAGAAACAAAACTAGAAAAACAAAGGTATAAAGACATACTATATTAAGCCCTGCGGCAGTGCACCTTATTTATACAACAGAGAGTGTCTACAGAATAAGCAACGAGCACAACAGAGGTATGACTAATAGATAGGTATGAATCAGTGGATTTGTATTCTCCTCACACATCCCTCTTCCCAAAAGCAGAGAAAATGAAAGAAACCCCCTCCTGCGCTTTCTCACACATTCATCCTTTTCAAACCTGATGCTCACAGTTATGATAGTTAAATTTTAGCTTTGGGCAGCCCAGGATACTAATCTTGCATGACCTGTTCCAAATGAAATCATGCCCTTATGACTCATTTGCTTTCCCTGTCTAATTTTTTTTTTCTCTTTGAGGATCCTGTATCCAAGGTCTCTCTCTATCAAAATAATAATAATTAAAAAAACTCCTAGAACCTCTATCTTGTTGCTATTGATTTAAATATGAAGAGGAAGAGCATAGGTTTCGATATTGTGGAATCTGAACTACTTCTAGATCACAGTTTTCCAGCTTCAATTTAGTTGCATGGAAGGACATTTTTTTAATATCAGGTTTAAAACTCCCCCTGAGCGCCAATAAATCAATATCTAATTGCAGTGCAGTTAAAATCAATTGATAAAATTGTTTTTATGGTTCTGATAGGGAGGCAACTACTAAGAATAGAAAGTACCATCTCTGCCATGATAAATTGCCCCCAGGAAAACTGGCTTATCCCAGCTCAAGGTGGCCACAAAACCAATATTCCAGTAAGTGTCTTTGTCGCTAAAAATATCCCAGATATTTTATCGCTAATTATTCATGTAAATTCAGATCTTCCAGGGTTTTTTTACAAATGTAGTGCTTATGGATTACTTGGAGCTACATGTATGGGTTTCAGCCTTTCACAATACCTCCTCACAAAAAAGAATATTTATATTTTTTTATTCTAGAAGATATATATCACTATAACTGGTTTGTGCCTTAAATGTGCTTTTCTGTGCAGCTGGGGTTTGAGAAGGATTCCAGTGATTCATTGGCCTTGTCCTGGGTCTCGTACAATAGCACATTAACCTTGGTGGAATATGTTAAAAGAACAGGGTCTTGACCTTGCAGAGGTTACTGCATGTGCCAAGCTTCCCCTGTGGGACTCCCTGCATCTCCCCTGGAAAATGCCTAAAACCATATGCAGGAGTGTTGATTTTTCAGGGGGAATAATGCTAGGATACAAACCATAGTCTGCTACTTATCCTGCCTTTCCAATGTAATACAAAATCCCTGCAATCTGCTTTCAGCTGTGATTGGAGTTAGCAGATGAATACAGTGGGCTTCTGTAAAGGGTTGTTGGTTTTACCCAACCTCCTCATGCTTAGCTGTTCTTGTTTGCCTCTGTAATTAATGACAAAGTGTTTTTCTCATGTTTCTTATATGTGGTTGGGTAACTCCAGACACAAATGCCAGATCTGATGAACCTGAAAGGGAAAGTAGGTGGGAGCAAATTTTCCAAGAGTGTTATTCTAGTTGACAGGTCTGCCTCTTGTGACATTAATAATGCTTCACAAATGTTGATATAAATCAAGATAAAGCCAGAAGAAAACCATAGGCAGGATGGTGAGCTTTGGCTCTGCAGTTGTAGCATCCCCAGAGCTGATAGAAAGACTGCAGCTTTCAGCTGTGAATGCCTTCTTCCTTATCCCAGAAGCTTGTACAACAATATAGATTCTACATCTGCCTGTATATATGAATCAGGCATCCCCAAGGCCCAATCAGCAAACTTGATTGAAAATTTTATCCAAAATACAGTGGTTAAAAAAAAAAAAAAGTATTTTCTTGGACTTTGGTGGGCTCAATCTCAGCATCTCCCTGAAATCTATTTCTCTGGCTGCTGTGACTTTGCAGGTCCATGTTTCTGGAGCACTTTGGTATCAAAGTACTGCTTGGTCCTCCAGTCCTTGTGTAAGAAGGCACAGAAATAAGAATGTAGCTGGCAATCTTTCAGAGTTTACGTGCAAAATAAGTTGGTTATAGGCCTTATGCTGCTTCTGGAAGTAAGGACAAATATTAGTTCCTCTT
>VYZP01036295.1:0-24701 GCA_013400635.1 Hypocryptadius cinnamomeus
TTCTTGATCCTTTTTTTTATTTTTTCTGTTGGCTTGTACTTTGTCCAAGATGAATAGAGTGCACCACCCACATCTCCTGACTTCCTTTTCCTTTTTTTCAAGAGTTGGAGGAAAAGAGAAAATATGGGCTCCTGTGGTTGAGCTCTTTTTGTTCCCACTGCCCACTGAATTTGGGCTCAAGGTGCTCATGCAGCTGGGAATTCTGTTGAAGAGGGGGAGAGAGGGAGAAGGCTGAATAAAAATAATGTCTGGTCCCTCAAGAGTTTGTGACTCCACATATACTTGAGATCCATTAGGAACTCGAACCTCATAATGATGCTCCATAATCTAATAAATATAATTCTTCATTTTAAAGTACATGCTTTTGAGGATTGACCTTATAAATGTCACAGATAAAGGCAGTTTATTACAGAGTATTTTGAGCTTAAAGGGACCCACAAGGATCACTGAGTCCAGCTCCTAAATTATCCCATCCAGGGATCAAACCCACAAGCTTGGCATTATGAGCACCATGCTCAGACCAGCTGAGCTATCTCAGGGTTAAAATGTGGAGGGAGTTACAGCTGCTTCACTGATGTGTGAGTGACATAAAAGCTCCAAGAGTTGTAAAGCAGTGAAACATCATACTGCCTTGGGTGTAACATTAGAGGAACTGTGCTAGTTACAAAAAGCAGAAAGTGGAGCAAGGAGCAGTGAATGAAGTACCTGTCAAGCTTACCTGAGGTGAGACAATCTGAGTGAGCATGGTTCTTCTCTGCTCCCAGCCTGAGATCTGATGTTCGCTGTTTTGCTGCTGCTGAAAAGTAGGACCCAGTTTCTGACTAGAGAAAGGAAAACAGTGCTTCTGCTCAGCACCATGAACTAATCAGAATATTAAGTGTAAACCAAGTATCAGGTTATCAAATGTTAGGCCATTCTTTCTGCATAGGAGACAGTCATAGGACTGAAATAGAAGCTGGTACTCTATAGGAATGGGAAGAGTTAAGAATTATACTCAGCATTTCAGGGGTTTCTTGTACCAATTTACCTTGCACAGAATATGAGAGCTGAAGTTACCTGATCATGAAGCAGAGCTATTCTTAAGCAACTAGAAAAATACAGAGCATGATAAGAAGGTTTTTTACTGTTGTTACTAATGTTGCTTTTAAGCTCATTTTTGGAGTCTGTTCTCTAAAATGAATGATGCAGTAAGGTAACCCAGAGGAATTGATTTCTGTGAGGTTTTCTTGGGTCTGGTGAGTAACTTGGAATGCTCAAGCTCATACAAAGCCTTTTTTCCGTTCTCACAGGTACAAAGTGAAGACAGTGTCCTCTTGTTTGTAGTGGCCTGGACAATCACCGAGATAATCCGTTACTCTTTTTACACCTTTAGCTTGTTAAACCATCTCCCTTATCTCATCAAATGGGCCAGGTCGGTAGCATCATAAAAGTTACAGCCTTAAAGCACTGATCTGACAGGGATATTTATCTTGTAAAGTAGTTGCAGTGCAAAAAATTAGATTCTGCCTTCAGGTAATTGCCCTGTTTGTGAGTGTGACTGCCTAGCTTCTTCCTAGCAGATTTTTGGGTTACAAAAGTCTATTGCACTGCAAGCTGAAAGAGTAATTTGTCTGAACTCAGTTCCATTTTCAAAATAATAGTTTGTCAGAAACTGATATTTAACAGTAGGGGATGACAGTAAGTAAACTGACATTTAGCAGTAATTCTTGAGTCCAGTGGTTGTCCTTGAAATAATATTTAAGCTCATTGATTAACATCAACTATATTTGGCCCTGTTTTAAGTAGTAAAATGACTTCTACCAAAGAGTTCAGAAATCAAATCAATAAAATGTGTATGTGTGGAGAATAGTTTTAAAGATAATTTGTAGAGTCTCAGATAAAATGTTTAAATATTTCCAAATGATTGCTGATTTGAATACTTACCTTGCAATAGTGTTCATACCTTGCCATGCTCTAATCAAATAAGATCTAAGAAAAATAAATACTGAGTGGAGAATTCAAAATTTGAATATCTGTAGTATCATTTAACAAGTATTTTGTCAGAGTTTGTCAAAACTTTTAATTCTTTCTGTGTTTCATCCTAGGTACACTTTGTTTATAGTGTTGTATCCAATGGGAGTCTCAGGTGAATTACTCACAATATATGCTGCATTACCCTTCGTCAGGCAGTCTGGCTTGTATTCCATTAGTTTACCTAACAAGTACAATTTTTCATTTGACTACTATACATTCCTGATCCTGGTCATGATCTCCTACATTCCAAGTAAGTATGAGTTTGTTAGGTTTCTTAGTATTAACAGCTGTACTGGCAAAAGCAAACAACTGTGGGATTAACATACATACAAGTAACCAATCTAGCCTGCTGATGACCTTGTTTAATTCTTGCATGGTTCACAATGGTTTCTCATGGAAATTTCAGCTTTTGCTCTTTGTATATGTATGTTTTCCACCCCCTCCTTTGTTATTTTGCAAACATACTGTTTACCATAGTTTTAGAAATAAAAAGAGAAAAAGCTCTGGATAGAGAGAAATGAAAGAGACACTGATGTGTATAAAATGCCTTAGAGTCTGAAAAAGTGACACTAGAATTACAAAAAAAAGTCAAATCTGGAAATTTCTCTTGAAGGACTTTTTATGCCCTGCAGTCTGTTTTCTTTGTATTGTGTGCATGCAGTTATGGCAACTTTTGACATCTGCTTCCACGTTTAGAGTTAAATAAGGCATTTTGCATTTTATTAAAAATAAGGCATTTTGCACTTTAATAAAAATGTGATTGCTCTAGCAGAAAAATTAATACTACCTGAAGCCTAAGAACAATATCAGTTCATCTCTTTAGAGTGTAAAAAGCAATAGATAACTTAAGCAAAAAGTGGATTAGCACATCCTTTAATAGAGATTTGGTGACCTTGACCATGTGACTGTGCATCTTGGAGGCCTCTGTTCACACTTTACTGACTTGAGTCTGTTTCCTCCTCAGTCTTCCCTCAGCTCTATTTCCACATGCTGCACCAGAGGCGAAAGGTACTCTCCCACACTGAAGAGCATAAGAAGTCGGAGTAATTCCTACTCTTTTTCAGAACTTTTCAAACATCAAAATGCTGCAGTTTTTCAATACCCAGCACATTTGTAAAGAGTATACCAAGATAAGTCAGAGGTAAAAGACCAATAATTTAGCAAGAATAACTAATAAATCTGATTTCAGTGAAATTCCAGGATGTCAAACATTGAAATAATTTTCAGCTTGCAGTGCTTCAGAAAACTTAAACTTTATATGGCTTGGCAGTTAACCTTTTCCTTAAATGATGTGCTAAATGGTTTTCATTTATTACTAAATGCCTGAAGGTTGCAGTATGAGTGATGAAGTTGTACCCACTAAATGCCTGAATTGGGATTATATTACTGATACCTCTTTTTTTAAGTGCTTGACTGCATGCCAGAAACTGTATGTATTGCTGTGAAAGCAAACAGTATGCTCTGGAATACTTCAGGATAATGTCAGAGACTTCAGTGGAGAATGTAATCTGGGCAAAGTATTTGAATTTAGAAAGGTAGTTGTGTATTTAAAAGGTGATGGGAACAAGAACAAGAAACCAATTACGGAAAATGAGGGGAATGTGGTTCTTTAGGAATTTAAACAGTACAGTGTCTGACCAGAGTGTGCTTTCTGAAGATCTTGTTTAAGCTGATCACTCAAATGCTAATATTAATTCAGAGGCTGTAATTATCTGAAACATTAAAACTACCCCAAGTACTGCATCCCTGAATACATTTTACATATTAAAAGAAAAAAAATTAATACTAACTGTAATACTTTAATGGTATCAGTAATGAATCTAAACAATATAAGGAGGTAGGTCACCCAGAAACAGATGCAGTTCTCCCTTTTTCACTATAAATTATCATCTCTAGTCATTGTCTGTGATAGTCATCTTTCAGTGCTGAGGTCTACTTGGTCTGCTGTGTTTGGGGGAAAATTTCTTCATGGAGACTTTTCTCAAGTGACTGAGGTCATCACTCTGGCACATCCAAGCAGGCAGTTCCAGGGACTCAGCTTCTGGAGTGTTGCAAAGTCATAATCTGCTCCTTGCAGAGCAAATTATCTCATGTGTTACATGCTACCTTTGCAGACTGGACAAGCCACCCTCATTTGTTCTCTGGAAAGAGTGGAAGACCACAAGAAGTTATATTCTCCTAGGTGCTTTCTCTGGGTTCTCAGGCTTAACCTTTCCTTGGGAAGATAAAAGGAAAATGAAAGAGCTGAGAAAGCCTTGGGTGAGGCAGAAAGCACTAGTGCTGTGTGAGCTAGTGAAGCCTAGAAGAAACTTCTGATTGGGAGTAACAGGGTGGGGAATGAAAGGAACAAAAGGAGAAGGGAAATTAATGGATATCCAGGCAGAGACAAAAGGAGATGTAGGTTATGGCTTTGCTCTGTTAGGAATTGATGGCCAAATAGTCCTGTCTGCATCCAGTCAGAGTCACTGGACAAGACCATGTGGGCCTCTCTGGCTTCCCTCTTGTCATGATTTAGTGCACAGATGAGGTGTGACCACTCCCATGCTGCCTGCACTGCTGCCTCGTGCTGTGCCTGCCAGCACCTCCCCTGGACATGGCCTGGTTGTGTTTGACACATCCCAGCTCTTCCTAAACACAGCTGGGAAGTACTGAGGACACAGGCTCTCTGTTCTAGAAGTTGGGAAGAGCTGGATTTACAGTTGTTCAGATTTATGCTTGTCAGAGCAATATTTAAAAAAAACCAAAACCTTGTCATTTTTCAGTAATTTTCTTTGGGTCCATTGAAAGGACTGAATTTTCCTGTCCCTGACTATGTAGAGCCTTTCCTGTTCAACACAAACAGGATTATTATAAGCAGAGAAAGGACAAGAGACAATAATAATCTTTACTTCTGTTTTCAACATTTTGGAGCCAGTTATTGACTGGACTATAAAACACAGGAGGTTGTAGCAAGTTGGGTGTTGGTCTTTTCTCCCAAGTTACAAGCAATAGGACTAGAGCATACTGCCTCTTCTTGGGCCAAGGAAGGTCTAGATGGGATATTAGGGAAAATTTCTTCATGGAAAGGATTGTCAAGCATTGGAACAAGCTGCCCAGGGAAGCGATAGAGTCACCATCCTTGAAGGTATTTAAAATACCTGAAGATGTGGTGCATAAGGACATGGTTTACTGGGATTTTGCAGTGTTAGGATAATGGTTGGACTCAATCTTAGAGGTCTTTTCCTACCCAAACAATTCTGTGATTCTATTACTATGGCCATATACAACCTCAAAGTGGTTTTGGATTCAAAGATGCAACAATTCAATTTATTTCTGTATTAGGTTATGTGCTTTGTTGTAGTGATCTGAGAAATGTTATATTATTCTGAAGTCATTGTTTGAAAGTGTGAACTTCCACCTCTGAACAAAACATCTCCTTTTGCTTATACTTGCTATTAAAGAAGTTAATGTCAGTATTTCTGAAGGATGTCATCTAAAAGATCTGATTTCCTGATGTACTTAGGTTACTGGATATTGTCAATGCTCAGCTCCTGAACTTTTCTTAATTTGATTTCTGTGCCCAAGTAAAAGATTTGGTTTCAAATTTGTTGGTCCAATTTGGAGATAAAAAATGGCTGTGTAATACTCCTGCATGAAACAAACTCCTGGCTCTGTTGATGAGAAAGATACAGTACAGATCTACAACAGATAGCACTGGCACCATGGAAAAGCAGAGCAAACTGCCAGTAGGGAGAAAGCTTCTACAACCAGCACCTTTGCTGAACAGGCTTTATGAGGGAATATTTACTTTAATTGAAAGTATCAATTTGTGACAAAAATGCAAATAAACTATGGCCTTTTAAAAGAAAATGGAGTTACTTTTCCTTTCAAAAGAAAAAGAAGTTGCTTTCACAGTAAGAATTCTTACCAGCAAAGTTGATTTATAAATTATATTCTGAAGTCTGAATGTGCAGTTACTATGTACAGAAATTCAGTGCTTCATGTTGCAGTGCTT
This sequence comes from Hypocryptadius cinnamomeus, assembly GCA_013400635.1. NCBI lineage: Eukaryota > Metazoa > Chordata > Aves > Passeriformes > Zosteropidae > Hypocryptadius > Hypocryptadius cinnamomeus. The sequence continues at coordinate 6,008 of VYZP01036295.1, forward strand.
TTTCAAGTTTATCTTCCATGGAAATCACTGGAAGGTGATCTTGAGAGAGAACTGTAGTGTGATACCCTAAAACTTTGGGTTGTTCCCTAATACTGATTTTGCTGACACATGTGGGGCTTCTCCTCATAAAATGTTTCCCCTCATCTGTCACTGAAATTGTGGTTTCTGTGAGCTCTGTAATAGAAGCTTTGATTGGTACTGTGTCACAAATGGGTTTATTTCCCCACAGACTGTTTACTTGGCTTGCATGTTCTCTGTCAGCCTCTCCAGAGCAGCAGCCCCCCCTGCTTTGGTGCTCTTTGTTGTGTGCACTGGTTCAGTTGACAGCATTTTTTGTTCTACCATGCCAGCTCTCAGTCACTACCCTCCAAAAGACCAAGGTTTTCACCAGTGTGCAGTTTACAACTGGAATTGTAGAAATGTTCATATTTGTAAATTACAGTAAGAATGCAGGTCACAGTGCAGGTAAATTGTAATTTTTCACAGTGTGATGTTTTTATCAGAGGGTTTTTTTCTTATCATTATGAAGGTTGGCATTTGTGTGGACCAATCTGCAATGTCATTTTAAAACTTATCTTTCAGCTTAAAATTTTCATGAGTATACATCAAATCATATATTTTGATGTATATGTCAGTGAAACTTGGGTGAAAACTATATACAGTCATTTTTGTATTTTTTTCTATGTTGTGAAGAATAAAATTGTAATTTTATAAGTCTGATTCACTAAGATTATTATAATTTAAATGTATTTTTTGTATATTTAGGAATCTGGTATTACCTGGAGCTCTGAAAGACTTAAGCATAGAATTTTTATGCATGGTTGAAGGATATTTCAACTTGATAATGCAGTGAAATGGTTTGTATGCTAAAATACTAGTCCGTGTTGTTGCCTTGTGCAGTTGATTCTGTGCTCTCTGCCTGGATTTGGCCTACTGAACAGTGATACTAATTGCTATAATCCAAATAAAATAATTCTGAACAAAATATGTTGTATTGTTACTGTTTAAGGAACAAAAGCAGATACTTTGCAAGTGTAGTGCAAATTAGGGCTGTATTTTTATTCGTTTGTACATAATGTGTATCTTTTAATTTACAAGTTGTTTTAGCATATGTAACTCTGGAGCGCAGACAAAATAAATAAGAAACTTCATACTGTTACTAATGCTCTGCTTTCCACATTCAAAAGAAATGCTCATAACAACACCTTGACTGACTGTGCCAACACTCAGAACTCCCTGAAGGATCTTCCATTGAGTGTGAGCTCTTTGTTCTCCTGCTGTTATCTGTACTCTGGATGCTGATGGTTTCCTTCAAAAACAAAATTGAGTATTATAAATATAGTGGAATGCTTAACTAATGCAACAGAATTCTTTAGAGTTCATTTACTAAATATAATATGTCTGCTACCACGGCAACGTTTTTAGCATTTTTAACACTTCCTGAGAGAGATTTAAAAACTGTGTCTAGATGACATTAATGCCCATAAATAACAAGTTATAATCCTCTAAAAGGAACTGAGTGGTAGCTGCAGAGTGAGTGCTATTATTCTAGGCATATGCTTGTCATAAGATTGCACAACTACAGTGATTTTTTTGTTGACTGAGATGGGATGAAATGCTGTTGTCATGCCCAGCATCAGCACATGTCCTGTGCATGATGGCTGTGACTTAGCACTGCTGTGTAATTAAAAACTCAGAAGTGCTGTGCTGTGGAGAGGTGCTGGGCTCTGTTTGTGCCTTACAGGAACTATCACTGGCTATTTGTGTTTCCTCTCTGCATTTTGAAAACTGTGTGTGGAAACAATTCTAGTTCCCTAGGGTAACAGTACAAAGTCTGAAAAGTGTAAGGATTCTGTGATTGTCAGCAAGTTAATGTCACAATAATGTGTAAAGCTAATCTTAAAGCATTGGCAGTTCTTGATATAAGACTAGAGGAGGGATCTGTGCTGGGCTGCTGAATATAAAATAAAAAGGTGTGAATATCTGTGTGATTCAGTTTCATGTGATGTGAACTGAGCATTTCTACAGTTGGGAGTGATTGATTCAAGCCACCCAACTGCCTGGAACTTCCATTCAGTATCAAGTGGCTTTTAAATTCTGCTTCCTGTCTCCTAAACAAATGCTCCTCCACACTTGTCAGAAGACTTACAGGAGTAAGATAATTAATAAAGCTTCTTAAATATTTTCTGAAGGCTGCCTTTGAAGTAGTTGCAATTTCAAATATGGATTAAAATTTGTTACTGTTTTAATAATCTTGATCACTAATTTCCAGAGTAATATTTTCCTTTACAGATGTGAAAGATCCTAAAGCCCTTTTTATGGCCTCACAAGTTAGTTTGGGCATTAGTGTTGTCAGAGGTTTGTTTTTCTCTTTGATGCACCACAGCTGCCTCTCTCTAGATTCAGTTTATTTTGTGCAGTTTGTACATAGAAATTTTACATTATCTGGTACTACATGAGGATGTTATTATTGGGAAATTATTTGGTGGAAGTTTTTGCAGAGGCTTGTTCAGCTGAATTGTAAGCAGTGAACTGCATTTTGTCCTGTGTTTTTGACTCCTGCTACAGAGAGTTTGCACAGTCTTCTGTGAACTGGAACCACTTGCAACAAGTGTACATGGAAAACTTCAGTATTGGCATTTTCTAGAACTTGCAGAATCTTAGCTCCTGTGTAATTACATTCAGCCTCTTGGGCAGGACAGTGGATGAGATGATCTGAAGAATACATATAAAGGGATACAGGCATTTCAGGTATCTTCTTTAACATCAGCTTTAAGTTGATGGCAATGTAAAGACCAGCACTTTGTTCTTTTCTGCACGTAGCATACCCACAAAAACCATCAGTTGTGGAGGGTAAATAGGAGGTGGAGGACCCTCCAATCAGCCTGACAGTAGATGGCTTTTATGAAATTAGTTTGCCATTTAAAGGTTTCTTTGGGTAAAATACATCCTCTTCACTTACAGGGTAAGAAAAGATAATGAGTGCTGGTCTCTACCTAACAGCCATCAGTAAAATGATGAGATGGAAGAGGAGAGGAGGTTACAGAGCTCTACCAGTGTGTTTCCCAAAGAATATTTGGGCATTGACAAAACATGAAACTTTCTTCCTGTTCCCTTTGGAATCCAGTAGTTGTTGTTCTTTGGGGCGAGGGTGGTGGTGTTTGGGTTTGGGTTTTGGGAGGGATTTTTTGTTTGTTTATTAAGACAGAACAGCAGCACTTAATGGAGATGCTGCAATGTTTAGTCTAGTGTGCTGATGACATGAAGTTTGTTTTATTTTCCTCCAGGTGTTTATTACAAGACTATAAGGAACTGGATGCACTGAGTTAGGTGCTTTGTTTTAGTCCTCCATTCCTGTGTATAAACCTCTGCTGGGAAAGTTGCTGATTTGAGAGTATCAAATGAGTTTCCTTACCCAGCTTTTTGGTGCAATTTAAATTAAGTAAACAAAGCACTTTGTTAGCAAGCTGGAACAGTGGAAAAAGCTGTCTTGCATCAGCAAGAAAATGGATGTGAAATTGAAAGTCAGACATTGCTGGTTAGTTTTGGTAGTAAGACTGGATACTGTTAATAACTAGTTACTAAGTAAGAGAGTTGATACTGTTACAGCCCTTTAGCAGAAGCAAACCCTGCAGTCCGAAAATCCTGAGTTATTCTTCAAGAGGTATTGTCAAGTGAGACAATGTGTGGAAACCTGCTCTAGGCTTACAGGTGTGTTCAGACAAGGGACAGATGTCAGCACGCATGGGCTGCTGTGCTCCAGGTTCCTGCTGATGCATAACTGCAGATGAGGCCTCAGCACACTGGATTTTGAAGAAATAAACTGCTTTTCCTTCAGAAAGATGTAAAACTCCTACTGCTGTGCTCTGAGCTTCGTGCAACCTCCAGGAATCCACTCGGTACAGACATTTCAGTCCTGTTCATTGCTTTGCTGCTATCCAAAGGTGGGCAGGTACATCTCTGCTACAGTTAACAAATGAGCTGCTGTGTTCACATTCTGTGTCAAAAACTGGAATCCTTGGCTGCTTTCTTAATGTCAGGATTATGTCAAATGCCTGGAATGACCACATGAATTGTGTGCATTATGATGAATTTCACAATGCCATCCTCCTGTATTGCAAACGTGCACATGGAGATCTGTACCCCAGCTTTGCTTGGACTAATCAGCATGGGCATGCAGGATATTTTATTTCTACATTTGGGGGAAAATATGGGTGCTGCTGTGAAAACATTCATAAATGTGATTTGGTAAGCACCTTGTCTTGCTAGGCTTCTTTTGTATCCCTAAAAAACCCCAAAAGTCAGTAATGAGTCAGATTGTTTTGGGTTGGGCTTTTTGTTTATTTTTTAAGTCACTGTGGTTTTGTTTTTTCACTATTTTCTCACTTCTGGTTCTATTCCTTTTGAATCATCAGATCAGTGGGAGAGGGGTGGTGTGGGGCAAGAGAATTTGTAACAGCAGCTTGTTCAGTTTGAGTATTTCATGGCTCCAAGCTGGACTGTGTGGTTATCTCTTGGTTTCAGAGGGCTGTTTTAGATATTCTAACGTTCTGGATTTAATGCTTACATGAATCTTGGAGTGCACAAAGACCATGAAGAGTGAAATGTGACACACATGTTCTGAGGCTGCTGTCTAGTTGGTATTCCCCATTTAAAGTAAATAATGGAAAGAAAGAATGCTAATGTTTGTCTACTGCACCTCTTGTAATAATAATAAAGTAAAAGATGTTTTTATACAAATTATGAGACTACATGTGAAACCAGAATTTATGTGAATTTGTATGTTGAAGAAGTTTAGATCTGCCACAGTACTCTCTGTTGACTCTCTCATGGCTTCCTGAAGGTTCTTGAGGAGGTGAAATCATCTGAGTGATTTTGTGCAAGTGTTCTCTAAATCTTCCATGTGTTTACTTTCATTTAGGTATTATTTTAACCAGATAAATACTTTTTGAAAAAGTGGCATGTTTCAATTTTAATTAAGATATGATTGAAGGTACTGAATTGAGTTTTGCCCAAATACCCCACCCACCCACAAATAATAAAAAAAAAGAAAGAAAAACTTTTATGATGGGGCAGGTAGAATTTGTGAAGGCTAGGCTAAACTGGAAGGTGCAACATTAGCCTTTCAGGATAAGGAACAGGAAATTTCTCTGTTTTTCTACACAGTATTGTGATATTTCTGTTTGTTGATTTCTGAACAAAGTAAATATTCTCATTTTATATGGAGTTCTATGCAAAGCACACTTGTATTGATTAAGGTCATAATTTGTACATAGCCATGTTGGGACTGAGATACAGAAGCTCCTCAATTTTACACTCATCCTTCAGGCTGGCCTAAGTTGTGAAAGAAAAAGGCAACTCCTGTCTATGTATAATTCATTAACAAAATATGATTGCCTGAGTGTTCTTGTAGTAAGTGCTAGGCATTTTTAAATGACTTCACAGCCACCCAGGATATGCAGTGTTTTGCTTTTGTGCATAACATTTTTGGGTGAGACAAACATTGTATCTTACTGCCATTTGTCTTGAGGTTCCTGAATTAGAAATGAGAGCCAGAGCTTGAAGAAGCTGCATGTTAGAAGGAAAGCTGTAGATAAGCTGTCTGTATGATGGTCTGTATCTTTAATATTAAAATATCCTGCTTGTTGCCTTGGTTCTACTACTGTTCCATGTCATCCAGTAACATCATCAGCTAGAAGTGGGCATTAAAGACTTTTACTATCCATGTGGAATCTTACATCATCTTTGTCACAGCCCTATATGTCCTCATTGTGTGAGGTACCCATTTAGTTGGTAGCTACTCTTAGCTTCTGAGACACTTTTTAGCTTCTTAACATCCTTGTTTCACAAGTTACTTGTTTTCACAAGTTACAGATTTTCTGCACAATCTCTTCCAAATGCTTCATTAACCCTCTTTAAACTCAACACCTCGTATTTATTTACATGTTTCTGAAGCTAAAAACTTTTGGTTGAAGACTTGTTTTCCCCTGTAGCAAAGACAAAACTTTTTTCCCCTCTGGCTGAATTTTTTTTTAAAAAAAACCCTAAAATTGATTAAGCATCAATTCTTATGGCATTACAGAAAAGCAATACTGTATGTCATACAAAATGGCATAATGAAAAGAAAGGTGAATGATACTCTATAATTGAAAACTACCATTTTCCTGGTACCTCTGTATATAAAGTTCCTGGAGAAGAGGCTATAGCTTACTGTGACTGGAGTCCTGCCTAGGATTCAGGCTTCCAGAGGCTTCCATGATGCAAAAGATAAGTAAGACCTCATTTAGTCCCAGTGGTGAAATATAAAAACCTTACAATTACTTGGTCTGTTATCTGAGCAATGCTTTGTTGATATCTAGAATGAAATGTAACAAGATGTGAATGTTGAATGTGCTTGGTTCTTATACATGCCTTCATAGTAATTTTCTGTGAAGCAGAATTAATTTTAGGTGATCCACCAATTTTGTGGATCACCTTTCTCCTTTTACTTGGTTGTATTGTGAAAAAGTGAGATCTTTTACTGCTGGCTTTGAGAGGAGAACTCCAAAATGGGACTTTGTGAACAAAACAAAAAGACCTGTCCCAGTTTACAGCTGACTGAAGAATTGTTTCACTGTCTTTATCCCTTGGGTTCAGACACTGTTCAGCCAGAGTAACCAACCACACAATTCTTGAGTGTTGTTCTACTCGAGTAGAACAGAAGTAGTGTATGGATACTGACAATGTTGTATAATATCACAAGAAATGATAAATTCTATCTGAAAGGCAGTGGTATTTATATATAAAAATGTCTCCTCATGGGAAGCAAACTGTGAGTCCAGTTGTGATCAGCTGCAGTATGTAGCATCTGTCAGGAAAGTGCCCTGTAAGTGAGCCCCACTGTAATAGTTGTGTGTATTGTTTTAGGGAAAATCTTTAACTGTGAATTCCTGGTAAATAAAAGATGTTCTGCGGAAGAAGCTGCTGAAAATTCAGCATATGGTTTTACAAACCACTGAAATGCACAAAGGCCTAAATTGCTGTAGTTTGTGGAGTTACTTGCACGTGTAAAGGACACGTGAAGGGCTTCTGTTTGGAAGGTTATCCGGTTTGGCTTTTTTTCCCCAACTGTGTCCAGCAATATTACCTCTCTACAAACGCTGCTTATCTCTGTCCCTTGATAACCACAGCCTCAGCACTACTACTGCTTAGGACTACTTGTGAGCAGGGATTTCCAGTGTTTGATCAAACATCTAGACAATTACCAGTTTCAGCAACTTAAGCTAAGCAGTTATCTGATTTGACAGTTTGTTTTTAATAAAACATGATGCAGAACATCAAGCAATAATACAATAGTACATATGATGCTTACCTGCAAAGCACTGTAAATCATTAATTGGCTCACTTGCATCTGCAGAAAGAGTGGTTCACCTGAAAGAACATTGTGGAAGAGTCTGGAGATTGAAACTTGCTGGGAACTGCTGTGCTGTCGTCATGCCTCACTCCCAGGTTAGGGAATATGCCATAAAACGGTGTCACAGCGCTGTCGGGTGAAGGTGAGGGCTGTAGCTTAAGTGGTTAAAAAAACTAGTAAACCCACCTGTGCGTGTATTTTACCCTTAATTTCTGCGTTAGGGTGGGTCCAGTAACAGGTGCTGCTGTTGTGAGGTTTTCTGGGGCTTGATTTTCCTCCGTTCGCCAGTTCGGCCACCGGTGCTTGATGCACCAGCAGCTTGCCCGACACGGGAGCTCGGAGGCAGGGCCCGGAGCCGGCCCGCCTTGCCCCGTGCCCGGTGCCGCGCAGTCCGGGCCGGCTCCCGGAGCTCCCCGGGCGGCGCCGAAGGGGTTAAGGCGCCCCGCCCCGTGCGCGCGCATTGGNCGCGGCGCGGCTGAGGGCGAGCGGCCGTGAGCCGGGGGCGTCCCGGTCCCCGCGGTGCCGAGCGCTCTCGGCGGTGTCGAAGTGCCGGGGCCGACGATGGCACTGCCCTGAGCGTCCCGCCGGGGACACCCCGGCTCTGGGGACGCCCGGCCGTTCCGGAGACTTTGGGGGCGTTTGCGGGTTTTGCCTTTTTTCTCTCTCTTTTTTTTTTTCCTTTTTTTCCCCTCTTTTTTTTTTTCCTCCTTCCCCGCTGCCTTTTGGGGTTTTCTCCCGGCGGCTCGTCCCCTGAGCCTGCCCGGTGGTCATCCCTTTGCCCGCGGCCCCGTTCCTCAGGGCATGTCCCGGTCCAACAGCGTCAGCCCCCCGGGCTTCGGCGGTCCCGCGCCCTGGGCAGGCACCGAGCAGCACCGCTCAGCCTGGGGTGAGGCGGAGGCCCGGGCCAATGGCTACTCCTACCCGCCTCCTCCCAACAGGTCCTCGGGCAAGAAGGCCTCCCGCATGTCGAGCAGGTGGAGGAGCGAGGAAGACTACGAGCCCCGGAACCGCGGGGAGAGCGGCTGCAGGATGATGAGCTTTAGGTCCAAATCCGCCTGGCAGGAGCACGGTGACGACAGCCGACGTCACCGGTCCCGCCACCCGCCCGGCAGTGATTCCCCCGCTGCCCCCAACAATGCCAGCCCCCGGCAGCTGGGGGAGCAGGGGGAGGTACGGCCCCGCTCTGTGGAGTTGGGGCTGGACGAGAAACGCATCAAGGCCAAGATTGAGGAGCTGGAGGAAGAGGACGGGGACGAGGGGGACTCCGAGGCGGCCTTCTCCATGGGCAGTTGTTGCAGTAGCCTGCTGCAAATCTTCAGGTCCAAGAAGTTCCAGTCCGAGAAACTGGAACGTCTCTATCAGCGCTACTTCTTTCGGCTAAACCAGAGCAGCCTCACCATGCTCATGGCCGTGCTGGTGCTGGTCTGTGTGGTCATGCTGATCTTCCATGCCGCACACGGCCGCTATGAGGTATCCTATGTCGTGGTGCTCTCCCTGGCCATCGTGCTTATGGTGGTGCTGTGCATGGTGTGCAACCGCAACAACTTCCACCAGGACCACATGTGGTTGGCGTGCTACTCTGTCATCCTGGTGATCCTGGCAGTGCAAGTGGTAGGGGTTCTGCTGGTGTGGCCCAGGAGCGCCTCAGAGGGCATCTGGTGGACCGTCTTCTTTATCTACAGCATCTACACGCTGCTGCCGGTGCGGATGAGAGCCGCGGTCATCAGCGGGGTGGTTCTCTCCGCCATCCACCTGGCCGTCTCCCTCAAGATCAACGCGGAAGACAAGTTCCTCCTGAAGCAGGTAGGCAAACCCTGAGTGATTTGGATGTGTGCTCAGCATTGATGGGCAAGGGAAGTGGGGTAGTCTGACTTCCACAGGCCTGCCTGATGCTGGAAGGTTGACAGGACTTTCAGCTGAACTCCTGGGTTACCTGCTGCTGGGTGGGATGGTGTGCAGTGCGGTGGCTAGCCTGTAATTTTGCTTTTTTCATTGCTGTGGTGTTCCCTCATTTCTGCTCCACGTTAAGGCTCTAAACATACAAGAAGTGTGCCTTACTGGGTTCCCATGACGGCTGCTCCAGCACTGTCAGCCAGCCCTGCTAGTGCCCTTCAGTTGTATTTAATGTAAACAGCCCTGTGCTAAGCACACCTGTGGAATGGTATCCAGGCATGCTGCCATTTTACTGAGAAATGTGTGGAAAGTCTGGCTGTTTTTGTGAGGTAGAGGTTGTCCTTGTGTGTCACTCCGGGTTCAGTGTTAGCACAGAGCTTAGGCGTCTTAGGAGAGCATGCTCCATGGGAATGTCGGGTATGCTTTTGGTTTAGCAGGAAAGTGTTTTGCTCTGAGATGTGCTGGAAATCTCTATGGTGAAAAAGCCCGGAGTTCCTGTACAGACAGGATAAAAAGTGTGAAGAAAAAGTATAAATGCAAGTTGTTATTTAGCTGTGATATCATGTTTAACTGAAGCAGTTCAGTTCATGGGAACAATAAGACTATTATCAAATGCATTACAGTGCAATTTTTAATTACCATATCTGTATAAACAACAGCAGTACAAGGCGCCACTCTTCAAGTGAAGCAGGCAACCTTGGGACTCGTACTTTAAGCTTACCACAAGTAAAACATTGAAGCTGTGAGGCAGTTGTCATCCTTCTGATGTGCAGGACTCTGAGCAAGGATGAGCCTGTCACAGAGTCAGCCCCGATACCTGTGTGTTACCAGGGATTGTTTATTAAAATCAGGTGTTTGGTAGTTTTACAGCCCTAACGCATAATACAAAATAAAGCCTCGTGCTCGGTGCCTGCTTTGAGTCTTAGTTCTGGGTTGTTTTGAGTTCTGCCTGTTAGAGTGGCAAAAAAAGTTGTAGGACTTAAATAAAACCTCATCAGAATGAAGCTGTCACTGTTTTGCTATACAAAATAGCCTATGAAATTGCTCTCTTTTCCCCACTGCCTGGTTAACCCTACTTAGAGTTTCTGGCTTTGTTCTTAGTTTGTTACAGATATTTTTATAAATTGTACATGACATATTCTTCTTATGTTTGATATAAATGGCTTTTTGTGCATTTCCAGCAGAGCATACACTGTGAGTGGGACAGTTGGTGTTTTTCTGCTTGACTTGAAAAAGTTTGCTAATGGCCTCAGCTCCTCTCCACTGGGGCTCTGGTCTTGCAAAGCTTCATGTGTGCTTTTTGCTTTATAAACGGAGACTTGTCCTGTTGAAATCAGTGTGTTTGGAGACTGTATCCTTACATGGCAAGGCAAATCCCATCATGATTGTGGCTGGAAGATTTAGCAGTCTGTTATGAGCAGAGTTCGGAGTGTACTAACAAATGAATAAAATATCATTGTGTTGGAAAATGTCAGTAACTGTATTTTAGTAAGAAGGAGTCTAAACTACAAAAGCCAAATGATTGACTCCCTCAGTAGAAAATTTGGAACAAATACAGCTCCCTCCTGTTCCAAATAGCAGGTTGTTTGTAAGAGGTTGGCTTGTGTATGAATGTGCACTTGTCAGAGGTAGCAGCATGGGCGGTAGGTGATGGTACAGCATGCACAAATCTGTGCATTGCACAGTTGCTTTTGCTTTCATAGTAATGCTGGGGTTTTCCTATGGTTTGGCAATAAATGTTCAGTTAATGAGGAATGTCCTAGGAGCACTTTCACTTTGTCTTTAAAGGCAGAGCATCTCTGCATGTTGCCTGTTTATTTTTCCTACTAACACAGCCCCTATCTTGCTGTGGTCTACACTGGCGTAGCACGGGCTGAATCAGTGGGGTTGTACAAGGCCAAGCATCAGATTCTTTACACATTTGTGTATGAACACGAGCTGCTATCTCTGGCTGTCTGATAGAAAAATCTGTTCTGCTGAGCACATTGCCTTACAGCTATTAACAGGCCTTCTTCACTGGGGCTGTATCTCGTTGCCGTGGAAATCAGTTGTGTTCAGCTCTGCCCCCCTAATGCACGCAAGCCCGATTTTCCTCCTTCAAACTATCAGAGGCAAAGGCAGGTGAAGACCAGATAAGTCAAGAAGAGTGAGTTAAAATGTTTTCTGTGACTTCACGCTGGCAGTCACATCAGCCTGGGTTTTGTGGAGCAGGAGTGGATGTGAGTGCCTTTTTGACTACGTGACCAGATGGTACTTTACGTCCAGCAGTCACAGAAGAAAGGCTGGTTAGGATGTATATCACCTTTCCTCTCTTTTTCATGGCATTTTAAACTATAATACTTAAGCAAGTTTTACTTTGTGGGAGCTTTTTGCTTTAAATCCTCTCTGAATTGTTTCCAAATCAGGAGAAATCATACATTCTCGTTATGATGCACTGATGTTTAAAGCAGGGTGACTCTTGTGTTGACTCCTGAGCACTTTTATAAGGCTCTGGAGCCTGTTAAAAACACCTCTTTCTCAAGAGAGTGAAATTCTTGGTAGAAGGTCTGTTTTGGGGGAAAGGCAGTTTGTGGTATTCCCTAGCTGAGGATGCATGAATTTATTGTCTGAATTATCTTCTCCTATCATTGCTGGATTTTTCTGTCCCCAAACTCTCTGGTCCAAGGCTATGCTAGTCAGGCTTCATGGAAGGGTTAATGTTTCTGAATCCATAACATGACAGGAGCAAAAGCAGTTGTCACTGTTCAGTCTTAACTGAGCTGCTTTTTAAAATAATTCTTCTGGAGTCACTGGATTTGGAAAGTAAGCTCTGACTTCTCTTTGCTACTTGGAGGAGTCTGTCTTTTGAAAGAGAAAGCACCCCTGTCAAAAAGATGAGTATTGTTGGTTCCTCTGTGAGTCTGATCAGCTAAAGGCTGATCTTAGCTTCTTGAATTGAGGTTTGATTGGAATAAAAAAGTGCTACTTATTACATTATATTAAAAAGCTATCCAGTGCTGAGGGAGGGGAGAAAAAGAAAATCCTGTGTTTGGGAATTTACTTGTTTCCGAAGGCAGCATGCTGCTAGAAGCAGAACACAGTGAATAGGTGATGTTCCACCAACTACAAATTCTGACTGCTTAAAAGGGGATTTTCATTTGTTCCTGTGATCAGTTAGCTCTAGAGGAACTGTTTTTGGATTTATTGGGGAGGGGGTGACTGTATTTGTCTTCAGGTTTATGTTCTTACGTCTGGTTTGTGTTCTTCAGGTTCATGTTCTTGTATTCTGGGACAGATTTCAAATATGTTTCACTGCCTGGAAGTGTGTCATCCTCTCTCTGCATGTAAGGGTATCTCTTTTCAGGCCACCTTTTCCATGTGTTGGCTTTGGTGCCCTTTGAGGCTCTGAAAACATGCTCAACTCTAGAATTCACGTAAGCATTACTTTACATGTGAATGAGGCTTTCTAATACTTAACTGAGAAAGAAGTGTACTGTTTATCAGCAATCTGCCTTGCATTCACAGCAGAGAGAACAGTGAGATTTATTCTCAGTCCCATCGGATTGAGCTGCCCAGCTGACCCACAGGCTTGTACGGGCACATGGGAAGAGGTTCAGCCTGTGGCTGCAGATGCTTAACTGAAGTCATGTGAGGAGACCAGCTGCCCTCAGCACAGATAGTCTTGAGTAAGCACTGGCATTTTTGTAAGACTATGGGCTAAGGGACAGGGAATTTCACAAGAGAGTTTATTGGACTCTGAATCAGACTTAAAAAGGGATGGGAATTGTCTGTGGGAGTGAGTGGGGGACCAGGAGTAGGGGATAAGAATGCCCTATACAAACATCAAACAAGCTCGTGGACTGAGGTTAGATTTACTCCTGTTTTCCCATCCAAACCTGTTTTATTGTAACTTTCTGATGTTCCTTGTTCAAGGATACAGCTAAGTCTTTGTAGTTTATTAACTCAGTGCGAGTGGGTGACTGTTAAGGTACCACGAAAAATAAATACCTTTTTTTTGTTTTGTGTCAGTAACCTCATTGAAATAGAAACTGAAACGCACTGATCTCTTTTCTCCCCAAATACTAGTGCAAACCTTCTGCAAAGGATCTCTGTTAGCAAACTACCTCAGCACATGTCTTTTGTTTGTCTCTCTGATTCAGGGCTCCTTCTTTCTCGACCCTTTTCCATGTCTCCATCATAACAACATTACATTAATGCTCCTCATCCTTCACTTCTGAGAAGTGTGTATGTGTTGGCCTTTCTCTGTGTCAATGCATGTTAATGGTAGATGGTTGATCTACACCTGCATGGTGGCTCTTTTGAAAGTGTAGCATTTCAGTTTAACTGTTTCTCAGATGATGTTGGTATGAGAACCAGTCTCTCTCCTCTTCATAAACTCACTTCAGCAGGGCTAAAAACAATTTCTTACAGTAACAGCAAATTGACTTGAGCCTTGTGGAGATCTCCTAGCACCTCGCAGAGATGCTTTCTAGTTGGCAATTTGAATGGCATTCAACAAGAAGTTAGTCACACAGTAGGAGAAATAGTACTGTATGTTCTATCTCAGCCTCAGCATGCTTACTGCATGTAAGTGGTGACTGATTTAGAGGCAGATTCTCAGCAGTGTGTTAATCAAGTCCTTGCACTGTGCTTTCACTGTCTTCAAGCAGCATTGTCTTTATTCATCAAGAAGGAGAGATGAACTACCTGGAATGCAGATGGATCTGTGTGACAGCTCTCCTGTGGTTATGTGCTGCTTGTTTTACTTTTGTTCCCCTGGAAAATAGATTTGAGTAATGTTTGTATAGGATGGCATTTTTAAGGTGCTCAGCCATGTGGGGCCAGGTACTGGGTGCCTCATACAGCACTTAATGCCCTGTTCTGCATAAACATTGATATCAGTGGGGCACTCATGCAGTAAGAAGAGCTCTAGCACTGCTCACTACTGAAGAATCTGCCTGAGCAGTGTTGCACCGAAGTTAGTGAAAATTGATTTATGGTCTTCTGTTCAGGAGAAAAAATGGCAGCCTGAAATATTCAGTAACTGTTGCATTGCTAGTTGCCTCCCTAGGGTAATTCTGTAATAGAAGTAATTAAGTAAATCCCTGAGGTATTGTGTATCAATTTAGTCCTTTGTAAGAATATTGTCTTTATCTCTTGGGCATGTGTTGCTTGAGGTTTACAAAGGCGTATCTCTTTTTCTTATCTCCTAAATTACCCTATGATCCTGCCACCTTCTAATCTACCCCCTTGCTTTATCCTCCTTCCCCCCACCATGAATTAATTTAATATTTCACTGTAATGTTCACCAGTATCAAAACCTGTTAGTGTGATAGAGTGCTGTGTGTCTAATTTCTCCATGTTCCTGGATTCTTAATAGGTTTGTTGTCTTGATAAACTGACCTATTTGAATAATTTCTCTCAGCCGTGTGGTTTGGACCTTGGTGAATTCAAGACAAAACCTAATAGGGGTGATTGAGGTGCATAGCAAAAAGACTTGTCCTTCTAGGCACTTTTATGGCATGCTTGAAAAGGCAGGGTGTGCTACTTCTGGTTATTTCTGGAGAGGTGAAGATACTTCAGAGCAACATCAGGATTCTTGAAGGAACTGGAGGCAAAAGGACAAATTTCCTTGTCCTAATCTTACAAAGCAGCCATTGACTTGTCCTTCAGTGTCCTGGGCACGATGGCTTAGTTTGACACCTGTTCTCTGTCAGAGACCTGTCCAAGGCAGGACATCTTATTTATGTGGTCTTTTGTGATTAACCTCATTCAGATGATTTATAAACCTGAACAGCAGTGGATATAAAATGCTGATTATCCTGGTGCTAAAGGCTCCCTGGAACTGGTTGTGCCCTCCTGGAGCCTCGATGGCCCAGTGTTTCCTCAGTGCCCTTTTGCTCTGAGTCCACTGTGGTGTGGGCAGCGCTGCCAAGGTCTGGGGAAGAGGACTGGGACTCAGCCCAGCTGGAATGTGAACTTTGGGCACCAGGCTGTTCTCCAAATGCATTCAATTTGTGTCTGATTAGCTAATCTTTCAGTCATGTACCATGGCTCCCTCTCTGTCTTTTAAGAAAAGTGGAACAGTCGCTAACTTTTTAGCCATTGCAGTTGTTGGAATAGTTTCAGTCTTTCGCTAATAGCTGGTTTGGTCATCATATTTTGATACTACTGGATATTGCTCTCACTTTCTAATAGAACTTAAAGAATTTTCCTTCTGTCCTGGTAGAAGATGCAATGAAAAATTCCCAGCAACTGGGAAAAATTCCTGAAGAACTGAGAGGTAAAAACAGAATTATTTTGACAGCAGATTCCATGCGTGTGGTAAGGTGATCCACCCTGTAGCTGGTAGTGGCTTCTGAGAACCCATGCTTTGAAAAGCTCCTGTCTTTCTCTTTTCTTCTTTTCCTTCTCATCTCTTTTTTCCCCCCTTGTCTCATTTTACTCATTTTAAATTTTTTTCTGTTCTTTTTTTTCTTTTCCATCTTTTCCATTTTTTTTCTTGGGTTGTTTTTTTTTGTGGTTTTTTGGGGGAGTTTTGGGGGTTTTTGGGGTTTTTTTTTGGGGGGGGGTTGGGGTTTTTTTGGGTTTTTTGGGTTTTTTGTGGTTTTTTGTGGTTTTTTTTAAATTTTGTTTGTTTGTTTTGGGTTTTTTTGGTTTTTTGTTTGTTCATTTTTTTTCCCTGTGCAGTTGGGTATGGTTCAGAGAAAATGCCCACTTCTGTTTGAGGAGGGAGAAGACAGGGCTCCAAGTTTTACCAGCCTTGGGCAAGGTTTGTCCTCCCATCTCTCTGTACTGTAGGGTTTACATGGCACCTTGCACAGGTAATCTGTACCCAGAAGAGGTAGTGCCGAGGGAGCTGGAGTGCACGAGGATCTCCCTCGAGCCTTCCGTCTGCTACATGATTTCATGATGTGCTACATGTTGGTTTTTTATGGCCCAGAGGGGTAGGACAGTGACAAAGGGTG
Organism: Hypocryptadius cinnamomeus; assembly: GCA_013400635.1. Taxonomy (NCBI): domain Eukaryota; kingdom Metazoa; phylum Chordata; class Aves; order Passeriformes; family Zosteropidae; genus Hypocryptadius; species Hypocryptadius cinnamomeus. Next base: position 22,241 of record VYZP01036295.1, read on the forward strand.
TGCAAGGAATGTGAAGATTTACAGCTTCTGGGAAATGGGTGGGGTTCCTGTCTAACTGCTGTGTGACTTTTTCATCTCCTGCAAGTCTTGCGTTTTGATGTGGGATATGCTCAGTGTTAGTTCCTTCCCTCCCTCTGAAGTCTAGCCTAGTGATCTGAACTTGTGATATCTTTCATCCATGGGATGCTCTTTCTTCTTTTTGTTTTGACATTGGTGGTACTTTAAAAAAAATTTTTTTTTTTGTCTTTACCTGAGAGGTAGCCCGCTGCTGCCAGAAACTTAATTTGATTCATTATTATGGAGTCCTTAGGCTAGGTAAAAACCCAAGGGGAAATCTCATGTGAATGAAAAAACACAACCCCAAAGATATTAAAAAGGATAATCTAGTTATGAGGGGGTGTGGGAAACAGACAAGAATTTTAATATTTTTCTCCTAACTCCTAAATCTTCTCACCTTATCATAAGAAAGCTTGAAGTTTCTAGCACTTAATAAGGTCACACATAAAATGGCTGTCAGGCCAAGACAAGACTCAAAATGCTTTTTAGCACCTGCAGCTGGACCACTCCCAGTGAAACTCTCCGTGATGTTTTATGATGGTGCTGACTCTTGCTGGTTTCATCACTGGCAGGTACAGGAATGGCAGCATTCAGCAGATCTGCAGTAGAATTTAGCATGAGATGGTCTTGTTCTGACACTCAGAGAAATGGACTGAACACAGTTTAAAGCTCTGTCCTGTGCTTCCAGTCTTGCTCTTGAACATTTGGGAAGCTCTGTCCCACCAGGAGCCTGGAGGGTAGACAAGCTTGTGGGCTACTTCAGCCAGACACAGTTGGTTTTGCACCACAAAGATGATGTGTTTGCAAATGGTAGGGCCCCCACAGCTGAAGAATTAATGGGCAGCACTGGCATCACCAACAGTATTGCTTCTGGTGCCAGGCTGGCCTCACTAGTGCCGAGTAGGATTTTTGTTGCAGCACTCACTATAGAATGTTTCATTGTTTTGTCAGGCTTTGTTCTGCAAATAAAATATCATTGTGTTCTTTTTTCTCCATATTTATATGACACTAATGTAATTGCCGTGTATCTTTATTCCCTTCCCCAGACATCAGGAACACAAATAATATTTGTGTATTTAAGATGTTATCAGGACTGTCTGTAGTGTGCATTGTATAGTCATCATTTGTGGCTTCTCCTACTTCATAGCAGCAGAAATAGCAGAAGAGAAGTATATTTCAAAGCATCCTCAATCGTGCCCTGATTTTGTTTATAATTCCTTTACCTAGACTGCTTCTTCTGCAGTTTGAGTGATGAGTTTCCAGATGAAATATTAAACTGCCTTTTCATGAAAAGTTTTACACACCCATGTAATACCCTTCAAATTTTTTACTGTGAATTGGGTCTTTGTGGCATTGCCATGTTTGGCTATCATCCTGTGTTTTCCTGGGAAACTTTGCTTTTGGGAGGTTGAGTTATGGGAATTAAAGCTGCTCTTCAAATTCAATGTATACATTCCACTAGTATCAGAGTGCATCTTTGCAGACAGTAAACAAAGAGCTGTGCTGATGCAACACAGAGGGAATAGAAATAAAGAAAGGTTTGTGTTTTGTCTTTCTTTTCCCCCCAGACGTTAGAAATTGATCTCTCAAAGAGGCAACTTACGCAAATTGTTTATTCTTCAAATATGTTTGCAGCTTGTATAAGACATTCTGTCTCACTTCATAGTCAGAAGAAAAGGCTATGACATTGCTTGCAAGAATCTGTCATAAAATGTTGCTGATGCAAACAGTTCCCTGGCTGTATCTTCCCTTCCAGAAAAAGCCTTGCCTCCTTCCCTTAATTCCCTGCTTTGGACTAAATGCCACAAGCACTGATCCCTTTGTCCCTCTCACTCTGCAAACTGAATTCTTAGAGCCAGCGATGTGGTAAGGGACTACACAAATCAGTATTTCTAAAAACAGTAGTTTGCTGGTCAGCCCACAGATGACAGAGCTCCTCAGACATGCTTGCTGAGTGATGAACTCTTTCCATTTGCTGGGAGGTACCCAATGGCAGCTTTCTCTCTGTATTCTTGCTTTTAGCATGTGGGTATTCATACACACAAATTGGGGGACCAAAGGACGTGTTATTAATGAAGATGTTTCCGTTTAAATGGGATTTCTCTTTTCCAGACAGGTGGCTACTTGTAATCTCATAGGGAGAGGAAGAAATGCTCTGCAGTGCTAAGGAAAGAGGAGGCTGTGCAGTGTGGTGGGAGAATGTGTAATCACAGTGTCAGTCTCACTCATGCTGAAAGCTAAATGCAGTCTTTCAGGCCGTTGAACATGAAGTAGGTTACTAGTGTGGGAACTGCTGTTGAGTGGTGAACTCTCTGGATCTTAAGGCCAGGATGGACTTATGGGCTCATTTAACAGTACCCACTGAACAATTCTCCACTTTAAAATTTCTTCCATTCAATAAAAA
>VYZP01036300.1:0-26359 GCA_013400635.1 Hypocryptadius cinnamomeus
TGTATTGCAACAGAAACCTGATAGAAATAATAACTTCAGTATATAACACATTAATAAAGCTATCTTGATAATGATAATATTCAGAGAATGTTTTACTGGAAAAAATATGTCAAATTGTGCTTAATTTCCAAAATCGTTTACAGCATGCAGGGAGAAGTTGTATTTTAAAGAGCAGAATTCCTCCTCTTACTTGTTCTTTGCAAAACTATGATGCAAGCACTGAGAGGACCTCCTATAGGTAGTTCCTAAGCTAGAGCTGGGATATGTAATTTTGAGGGAGTCTGAATGAACAACTTGTTTACACTACCAGATACAGCATTTCTAATCCCAGTTGGAAAAAGCAGAGATAAGTTGTATATGTTGTTTAAAAAAGGAAAATTATTGGAAAAAGAACATTTGCCATTAATACTTAAGGGCTTGTTACTTATCTGGGCATACATGAGCATATACATACACACTTTTTACATTGAAGAAGAAAGACACATGGGTTTTTTCTGCAATCTTTGCTAGTGTTCAGTAGTTGAAAACATTCCTAGTCTGACAACATAAAGCTATTTTTGACACCAACCTATCTTCATTTCACAAGGACTTAAGTGCTTTTTCTTTAGTTTTCAGTATATGAGTTATCAATATAATGTCAGTATTTCATGTCATGTATGTTAAGTAGGTTTATCTAGTGGATTTTAAATTTACAGTGTCCATGCCTAACTCCTGAGTATGATTTAGACAAAGAGAGGAGTGATTNNATTTAGACAAAGAGAGGAGTAATTAATTGTTCCTCTGTGTGGTTGAGAAGCACTTGAGCATTGTGTAGGTGTTACAGATTACGTATAGTAAATGTTAAATACTGAATTGCCTGTCAGCTGCAAAATATTCTTGCCATGGAGGTTCATCTACCTAGAATGAGACAAGAAAAAACATCCTTAAGCTCTAAAGATTGGTCATCCTCAAAGGCAATGGGAGCAGGTATGAAATGTGTTTAGTTCCTTGATGTTTGATTGATATACTGAAGCTTCAAGCCCAGCTTTCAAATTCGTCTGCTGTAGTCTTGACAGTGTCCAAAACAGAGTTCTTTAAAAATAAGGTTTTCTTATCACTCTTTGTGCCTACCATACCTCTAGAAGTCCTCCTGTCTACCTTTCTAATAATTACCACTCAACAATTTGTGTTCTGGTTTGTAGCTCTTCAGTTCTTTAGCTGATGCTAACTTTTAAGCAGGATTCTCAGTTACTGAGCATGAACCTTTGCTCTTGGCACAGACTGCTTTTTGTTAGTGTGGCTGAAGGAAGTCTCGGTTTTTAGACCTCAGACATTGACCTTCCTACAATATTTCAAAGTCATACATAAGTCCTAGAAAAATTATTTTAATGGCTCTTGATTTAGACAAATTTTTAAAGTTTGTATATTTTTTATAATGCATCTTGCAAGCTGGCATTTTAAGGTTTTGGTGGGCCTAAGTGATGATGAGATACATCTTTTTGTTTACTGTGGCCTTCTGAGGCATACATTGGAAATTTGTTCTTTCTAGGTTTAAGAATATGTGCACATAACATTACTGAAGATAATAAAATTAATCTGTGAATCAGTTACTAAAGGTACTGTCCTGCAAGATTTTCTTCCCTCTCCCCAAGATGAACACATTTCCAGTAGTAGTATCTGTCTTTACAGTTACTCATCTCTCTTCGAGGCATCAGTATTTCACCTGTTTGTTTTGGGCACTGCTTGGAAGAGTGTGACCAGCAGTAGGGTATAGAAATCACACCTATCTGCTGCCATTGCCATTAAGGATGCTAAAAATAGTAAGAAGGCAGGGAAAGTTCCATTAGTCTTGTACCTTGAGACTAAGAACCAATTATAAGAGCCTGAAAAGGCTCAGAAATACAAGGTGAGTAACTTCCCACTTGTAACAATAAACAGTAGAACTGACCAGATAGGTATAGAGAATTATACATATATTTCTTTCTTCTTGTCAAGACAAGATTCTTCTCTCCATATGGATCTTCAGATTAATTTAGCTAAGTGGAAAATTTTTGCTCTGGGGAAAACTTTCAGCCTGATGCATTTAAATCATTTATGTTATACAGTGAAGTTCAAACTGTGTGCCTGTAGCTATGTCACATTAAGTCAGTTTCTACAACAAATTCACTTGTTGCAATCAGCAAATTGTGAAATCACCCTATTTGATTAATATCTCATGGTAATGGAACCCAAGTGCTTTTTTACTTTGCATTCTTCTGCATTTCTCGTTGATGGGCTCATGCTTCTTTTGAGCTGTTTTCAGCTACTAGATTGTCTTTTATTTGCCCAGAGGCAATAGTAACCTATTAGAAAAATCTGTGTAGGTGCCGTAGGAGCAGAATTTTAAATAAGAGAGCATTGCTTCTTAAACAAAGGATGGAAAGTTGGGAATCTGAGTTTATAGAATAAATTTTCCAAGTCAAAAAGTTATTTTGAAAAATGGTATATCAAAACAAAACAGAAGGTTATAATTTTTGTTTCCATTTTAGGTCTGAAAAGAACAGGGGTAATCAGAAATCTTGTTCATGGGAAAGTATGTGTGCATCAATTTAGTATGACTGAGAAAATATCCTGCAGATGCTAAACCTGATAAGTTGCTCAAGGGCTTTTTTTTATGTTTTTCCTGCTGAGCAACATATTCTCAGATTCATATTAGTAAATCTATTCTATTGTTATTTGGTTATCTTCAATTGTTAATTATTTTAACTATAGTAAAAACAGCCCATAGTCCAGTTTCTTACTTGGCTGGTAATTTTGGGTTCTATTTCTACAGGTTCTCAACAAACAGGGTTCCTCAATGCTCTGAAGGACAGTCCTGCAAGATATCCTTTCCCTGAAACATATTGTAGATTTTATTGCAAAATAACATCTGAGATGGTTTTGCTTGTTTCCTTGCTGTTGTTGAATGTGTGCTTTTAGACTTTATCAGTTAATGATTTCATCACTTCCTGCACAATAGGATTTCTTGCCACATTTTGGATGTAGGAAGGAGACTATAGCCTGGGGTGGTATTTATTCTTCATGTTTTGCAGAGCAGTACTCTTGACAAAGATCTGTAGTTTCCATGTCCATTAAATAGGCTTCATATTTTGTGGTGAAATTCATAAGTAGATTTTGCACTATACACATGCTGTGGTTTCACTAAAAACATTCAAGAATTATTCTGCTTTTACAACTGAAGGTATCCAAAATGGCTGATTATTTTCAGGATAGAAAATATAGATTTTGGAACAACAGAAACAACATGCTTTCCTTGAAGAACTCAATTTCTGAAACTACTGTTTTTGTTTTTAGAGAAGTTATTTTCAAATAGCAACTTGCATTAAGTTACATAGCAGTGTGTAAATTGCATACACAGAGACTACAATTGTTGTTCAGCCTGGAAAAGACAACGCTCTGGGGAGATTTCATTGTGGTCTGTCAGTATATAAAGAAGTCTCATAAGAAAAACAGAGAGACTTCTTAGCAGAGCCTGTGGTGACAGAAAAAGGTTTTAAGCTGAAAGAGAGCAGATGTAGATTGGCCATAACAAAGTTCCTACAATGAGAGTGGTGAGATATGTGAACAGGTTACCCAGAGATTTGGCTGATGTCCCATCTCTGGAAATGTTCATGGCCAGGCTGGATGGGGCTCTGAGCAACCTGGTCTAGTGGAAGGTGTCCCTACCCATGGCAGAGGGTTTGGGACAGTATTACCTTTAAGATCCCTTCCAACCCAAGCCATTCTGTGGTTCTATTCTGTAAGTGCTCCATGCTCTTTTTATCACTTCATGGGAGCCTTCTGTATGTTTACTGCTCAGTGAGATTGGAGCCAGAAAGCAGCTAACAAAAAAACCGGGAAACTGATGAAACCACTGGTTAGTTTCTGTACAGACAGTAAGCTTCCCATTGCTTATGTATATGTTTTGACTGATTCCTGTCTGAATAAACAGTTGTCACCTCTCACAAAGACACTATAAAAAGAATTCTTTCCCATTTGTCCATTGTGCCTCACACAGTTTGCTTTTCCACACAAAGGTGGGAAGAAAAAACTGTCATTCCTAGTTGTGCATAGAGACCTCTTTCCAGGTAACTTTCCCAAGTGTCAGATTCTGCAGATACATTTTTTTGTGTGCTTGTCTTCATCAGGTAGAATCACTGGGCTGTAAAGTCCCTTTTTAAGCAAAGCCATGTTCAGATTTTTTTGCACAAATAATTTTAAAAAGCACAAACAAACAGCTCTAAATAGAACAACAGTAGCTTCCAATTAAAACAATTACGTCAATTCTTACAAAAGATAATAGTTTCAAACTATTTTCAAACTGAGAATAGCTTTCAGTTCTCTTTAAATCAAAAGAGAATTGCTTATGCATTTGGAGATTTTTGTACAGGAACAATGGCCTGGAATTAATAATTTTTGTCAGAGATGTGCTGCTTTAAAAGGCTTAGTGGCACATCTTGCAGAAATGCCTGGCTTGATAGTGATATGTTGGACAATTTAAAAGTTTGGTTACAATTAATAACAGTAAAAAATTAAATTGTCCAAATGCTATTGGGACTGCTACTTGGGAGCCAGTTGATTCAGGCACAGAGAACATGGCCATTTCAATCTTGCTAACAACTCTGTGTGAGATACTAAGGGAAAATTATACTGTATGATGCTAGACCATAATCCGCTACAAGGTTGTACTTTGCTGAGAATACATTGCTTTTCTGTGTTTGTTTTACAGTTAATGGACTTAGGTTGAATTAGGGGATTCTGGTTAATTTGACATAAACTACCCCTGCTGTTCTCAAGTTCTTTTTGGATCATTGTGTGGGGGACTGAAAAATGTCCCTTCCTGTGGGGAACTGAAAGAGGTCTTGAACTGAAAGGAATTCCCCTCTTTTTTCTTATTTTTTTTCTTTTTTTTTTTTTTTTTCCCGGTAGGAATTATGACATGGAGGGAAAACTCACTTTTCAGTACCCTTTTGAGTGTAATTGTCATGAGGAACATCCTGCTGGTGATATGTTCTGGTTGCAGGGAGCTCTATTCCCTCTAGGGTTCTTCTTTTCTGAACTGGTGAATCATCCTCCTGGCGTGTAGATTCTACCCAACAGTGCTCATCTGCAGCCTTCCTTACTATTTCTGCTCTTTCAAAGCCCAGTTTGTATTGTGCATGATGTTTTGGGCTGTTTCCTTCTTTTACACATTTTGGAACCCTGTGCCAAGAGTCTGTTTCCTTACCCATTATCCCTCGTGCTCCTTGCTTTAGCTGTGCCTGTTAGAGGGCTGTGCAGAGAGTCAGAGTTCCTGTCTTGTGTTGGTTTGACATCACACAGCCTGAGGAGGAAATGAGAGGCAGAGTAGTGAACCTGCTGCTCAGCAGTGCACTTTGGTCATCCTGCTGCTTTTGGAGCAGGTCTGCTCAGATTGCAAATGGCTCTTTTCTGGCTTTAAACCACTCTGATTGAAATAGGTCCTGTGGAAGGTTATACAGGCACTTGAGGTATCTCCCAGCTCATTAAGGGTGAGCAGCCCTGCAATACCAAACTCTTCACTTTTAACTAATGTTAGGATTTTTTTTTGCAAGTATTTATGTCCATCCATGCCATTTCCAGGCTGTGTCTCTGTGTAATGGTCAGGAGCTGTCATATTTTTCTTCTGTTGATAGGTTCAGTAATAAAGGTGTATTTTCTGTGTTCTAAGGCTGTGTCCTTGTTCTGGAAAATTTTGAGTTGACGTTGTCTTGGAAACTGACTTCACTAAAGGTTGATATGGTTAATATACAGATTATTTTTATCCTATTCTTCTCTCATCATTTTGTTCCTAGTGATGAATTTTATGTATTTTTCTAGGAACTGAAACCTTTTCTTCTGTTGAATCGTGTTCCCTTAAAAAATCCCAAAAATATTGAAGTATTATAGAAAATAGCATTCTCAAAGCAGATGTATTCTGAGTTCGTGGCTGTTTTGTGTAAATAAATAAATAAATAAATGCTGTAGAAGAAAGCCTTCTACAGAAAGTTTGGGAAGTTCCTCTTTATGCTTGATTCTATACAGTTTAGAAGCAACTTTGTCTTACTTATGAGAAAATGACTCTAACTTTAGAGTTAAAAGAATTATATAAACTGTAGTAAGTATGCAATAGTGAGTGCTGCCTGTTTTTCCTAGTTTACCAATCCATGCACATGCACACCTTTGCTGCTCCCTTGGAGGTGAGGATGCTCATGCTGGACGTGTCCCTGTGCTGTTCCCTGTAAGTCACACATGATGGCCCCCTGCATGCTGCCACCTGTGCAGCTGGGGTGTGCAGCCCTGGACACTGCCCCTCACACCCACAGTCTGCTGGCTGGACACGCACTCCTCACTCTCTTTGGCAGGGGTGGTGCTGTGTCTTCTTTTTTGCTGACCCCTTTGAAGTACTCCAGAGATCTCAAAGGACTTGTGGACTACCTTGTATTTTGTGATTTTAACTACTTGTTATTGGAATTTTTTCCCATTTGTGTATATTTCCTTGACTTTTAATTACTGTGCTGGAAGCTGTGGTGTGTTTTTTCTCAGTATGGTCCATTGTTGGCCTCTCAGGTTTCCATACGTATTTGATCAGCTCCAATCAAACAACAAATGAAGATGTAAGTTTGTAGTATATTTCTATATATATATTTCTAAACAGTAATGAGGAGATCTTTCTCAAGTTAGACATGTCTGCATCATTTTGTGAATACCTCAGTAGGAAAGAAGGAAAGTAATATGGTCATGCTTGATTCAAAAGATCAGATGAAATCTTTTTGATTTTTGTTGTGGTTTGAAGATGGGCTCATTATATACATAGTATGTCCATTATGGTTTGCACATGTAGGATCTCTGTCTTGAAATAGGAAAATACAGGAGGGAGGAGACAAACAAGTGTATTTTATACAGTTGGAAATTGACAAGTTCTTTTCAGTATCTCCTTTTCACTGGGAGTGGTAAATATTCTTTAACTCAAAAATTGCTTACTGTGAAACTTGAAAAGTGTGTTGAATTCTCTGAACAAAAATGTCATCCTTTATTTTATCTTACCTCTGAAGCTTTTTTGCCATTCTGAGGTTCAAAACCTCTGGCAAGGAGTTTATCATTAATTTAAACATCAACTTTTTCGTTTCTACAGCTGTCTATTTTGTATATAGGATTCCTTTGTTTTGGTGTTGAATTATGCTTAACTGTGTGTGGAGTTTTCATGTGTCCTTCCCTAAATAAAAGGAGAAATGTGTAATAAATGAAAGGAGAATATAAAATTAGCTAGGGAGCTAATGGTATAGAAAGCTTTTGGAAAAATAATAAGTGATCTAACAAAGCACTGCAAGCTTTGAGTTATTTTATTGTAATTTCGTATTGTACCTTTTTCATAGGTATCTGGTAGATATAAAAGTAGCATCTTTAGTATTGTCAAATGTGTTTTGTTATTGTTTAAGGTCACAGTTAAAATTATAAATTTTACAGTAAATATCAATCAACCAGAAAAACACTTCCCAAGCAGAATCAAAATGAATTGTGCCTCAGCATCAAGTATCAGAACGAGTAGCCTGACTTGGAAGAAATCTGCCTTGTTAATAAGACAGATGAGATACCCAGTTATTCCTCGGTCATTAGGTTTACGCCAAGGTTGTCTCTCTAGATGGACTTAGTGTGCTTCCACCATCTTCCCTCAAATAAATGTCTCTTCTGGATTGTTGAAAGATGGATAGCAGGGAACTACAGCAGTGGAACATGTCTGAATATCAAGTAAACTGTTCAGTAATTCAATTTAAAACATAAATTCCCAATTGAATACAGTAAGACATTTTACTCAGGCTCTCAGGTATCTCACAAACAGAAAAGCAAACTAGCTAAGGGAAAATGTAATAGGCAATAAAAGGTAGCAATAACTGCATTTGCTTTATGATTTTTTAGAACCTTTTGTGAGCTTTAGGGAAGATGATGTTGTGTGATATTGCGCAGTTTGAAAACTTGCCCAAGAGTATGGAAAAGAAGTGCTCAATTGCTGGCTGTAATCTTATTTTGCAATTGAGCCTCTACTGTAAAACATGCTATAATATTTGTAAAATTGAACTTGGACCATTATGTTTAGATGCTGAAATTCCTGGTTTGAGTATATTGATCTCTTGAGATTGTGGGTTGTCTACATCTGTGGAGCTAAAGCATGTGCTCGTATGGTCCAGTCTTCATAACAACCCCGAACTCTTAAATTGTTTGGAAAGCGTCATTATGGATTTTCTGTGGTCTCTTCTGCAAGTAGCATGTTGCAACCTTAATTTCTCACAGCCATTTTCTGTATTGTATTACATGTGATGCATATTGTTCATATCTCTTCAGATTAAAGGATCATGGTCAAATAAAAGAGGTAAAGAAAACTATAATCCCTACAGTTATGGCAACATCTTTACTAATTGCTGTGCTGCTCTCTGTGGGCCCCTCTCTCCAAGGTAAGAGTATCAAAAGTATTGTTAGCATAAATGAAGCCATGTGATTATTAATGAAAAAATTATTCTTTTTGATTATTTGACTTTATTCAACAAGATGAAAGTTTTTGATTAGTGTCCATTCGAAGCTTTTAAGTTTTTCTTCAGTGGTAAAGAGATAAGTTGGTAAATTGTGTTTAAACTAAGTTAGTGATCAAATCTTGTAAAATTACATCTGAAATGGAAATAAGCTTGTTTGTTATTTGAACTTTCACCACTGCAGTTAATAGCTTAGAGCAATAAAAAAATTTCTAGTAGCTGTTGCATGAAGGTCAACCTGGAAGTTCATGAAACTTTTACATACCTTACAAATGTGACATGAGTTGAGGAGAGTTGAGGAACCTTAAATCTACAACTAGCTTGATAATTGTTGATTTTTGTCTTTTAAGTCTGAAATGTTGTATTTAAATGGACAGTATTTTTTTTTAATTTAATACTGTTAACATATATACATTAAACTGATTTTGGTGGTCTTACACCAAAGCAATTCCAAAGAATATGTAATGGATTATGTTTTGCTGGATACATTTTCACCTCTGGAAGTCTGAAATATTTATATATTTGAGGTTGGAGATGTTTTTTCATCTTGAAGAAAATGTAGTACAGAGCTGAGACTAGAGAAATAAAACTGGCAGGCAGAAAAACGTAGTTCTTTTCTTATTCCAGTGCTCAGTGATTAGGCAGTTCATGTCCTACATACATAGTAGAGGCCCAGTTTGACTGTAGAGAGGGGCAGAAAAACTTATAGATAATTTTGTGGCCTGCTCTTGGCTGGTATGTTTTGCTTTGCCTGGAATTGCGAAGTTATGAATCTGAACAAGAAGAAAGAAAGTAAATGACTTTATGGTCCAGAGTCTCAGGTGTTTAATTGGAGTGAGATTTCTGGCTTTGCTGTCAGGAATGTCAGAGGTGGTTCTTCTATGAGCAGTCAGATTTTAACAGGGGAGACTGACATCTTTTCCTAAAGGGGAAACAACAGAATAGAGATTTCCACATACAGGGTTACCCCTGGTGAGAGTGAATAGCTTTGTTTCTGCTTCCTGCCTGTATAGATGTTGCCTGAAGCCAACCTTTTAATTCTGAAATTTTGCTTTTGATAAAAGTATGTGACATAAAAGCTCAATGCCACGCTTCAAGTTCTTTTGACTCCAAATGGAAATCTTTATTAAAACTACATCATGTTTCTCAGTTTATGAAGTAGTATATTAGGCTGATAAAAGTAACAACACACAATTGGACCAGACTGACATTGGCTGCTGTGTTTCAGGAGAGTTTGTGCATTTTTTCCTGAATTCCATGTAGCAACATTACTTATTCAGACATTGACATGTATATAGAGAGGTGTAGGTGGATAAAATGCAGTAAAATGGAGATACTGATGAAAATGATCTCACACCTAATTGAATAAAGCTGTGTTAATTACTGCCTTTAATAGGCCACAGCCGGATTCAGTTGGGTTGGGTATTATAAAAAAGCAGGTTAACTAGTTGAGGAGTCAGATGAAGTCTGGTGGCTGTGGTGTAAAGAGCTGCTTGGGAAATCACGCCACAAGGTATGAAACTTCATGTAATATAGCAATATAGAACCTTTGTAACGACAGTTGATCAGCAATGTCTCTAATACTTTTCCTTTATTGTGATTATTCTGCAGCTTAATTGACAGAAGAGGATTTATACAGCCAGATACACCGCAATTAGCAGGACCATCAAATGGCATTACCATGTACGGGGCCACACAATCCCAGAGCAACATGGTAGGAATCATCCCATAGTGTTGTTCATCAGGATTCCTGTGAATGTTTTTCTTCTCCACTTTCATGTGAACTAATCAAGTAATAACTAACTGGATACAGCTGACACACTGGGTGGAATGAGGTGTTTAATAACAGTAAAGAAAAAAAAAAAAACCAACAAAGTCCAAGCCTCTTTTTAATGTATGTTTCACACAGTGTAATAGTTACTGCTCATGGATTCTAAAAGAAAAAAGAGTCTTTTCTACGCTGTTGATTTATTGAATATACTGGCATTTTGACTTTTGCTGTTGACACCTACTGTGTTTTGAACTGGAATATTCAAGTATCGTGGACTTACTCTGGTTCGTCATTTTCCAGCTAATTGTTATTTTGTGTGGCACTTTCTTCATACTTTATTTCCTTCTTTGCTTGTGCATTATGGTTTTGCATAGACTAATGTATTTTAAAAAGCAAAGATGAACAAAGAGGAGCTTCTAGGGGAGAAATATTTTGAAGGAAGAGCAGGAGGACACTGAACCTGAACAAAAAATGGCAACTGAATTGTTACAACAAAACTTCTTTAAACATCTTTGAAACTGTGCCAGTAGTATTTACTTTGGTTTTTTGCTGGTAGCATTGGCTATCATAATGGAAGATAGGATTTCCAGTGCCAAGAAGAAGAGAATAATTGGAAAGAGATCTTTTTGTGAAGGCAACCATCTTGCATATGTGCCTATTTCTGAATTGTTGTTCACATATCTTCACAGTATGTGGGTTCTAATACTTTGTCAAAGAAGTCGTGAGTTACGGATACCCTTCTTCTGCCAAAAAAGAGGAAGCCACGAGGCCTTCTGACATAGTTCAGCCTTTCTTTTGGACAAAAGAAGAAAAGATGCACTCTTCCCAGACAGATTAGTTTTAGTGTCACTGATAAACTCATATAAAAATTTAATTGTGCTTCCTAAGCTGGTTTTACTTAAGGTTTTGAGAATTCAATAGATTTGTTAGTCTCCGTAATAATAAAATGTATTAGAGACACGGTATTAAGTCTGAATCTTCTGAGGTACAGTTGAGCAGAACAAGGTAATGCTCTATGTAAATTTTACTCAAAATATTATAACTCTGAGGAGAGAAAAGGGAGTTTAAAAAAAAAAAAGAGAAAGCATTAGAAATGGGCTGAGGTCTTTCAGGGATTATCCAAACTTTCTGACACTGTCAAGGCTTCTTATTTGTGAGGATCATAAACTCACAATGTGTCCATGGCATTAAATTGTCTTTATAATTGCAAGAATTTAGACACTATCACTTTTCCTAGATATTAATGAGAAAATTTTTGCCAGTTTCATAGCAAATTGACTGCGTTTGTCTCTAGAAATGGAGATATCTGTTATGATATTACTTTAAATCAAACAAGTAGCTGTTACAATTTTAGAGTGTAATACCTCTAATTACACAAATTCTTCAAAGATTTCTTCTTATATCCTAGAATAAGCTGGGAAATGAGCTTATATCCACATGAGCTGGGAAAAGCCTGCGTTCTTTAACAGTTATCAGAGTTGCTCAGAAATGCGCAGATTTCACTCCTGAAAGTGACCTCTTAGAAAAGCTTGAAAAATGTCATATGTCTTGTTTGGTTTGAAGGAATGTTTTGGAAGACTGTAATGCCATTTTTCTCAGGGCATCTTTTCTCTTGGTCTGTATCCAAGACCAGTTGGTTTCTAAGAACTGCTGGCTATCAGCATTAAAATTTCTCCCTTGAGTTTTGCTGTAAACTGTTAAAGACTGGCTTAGTTTGCCCATCTCTCTAACACTATTTTCCCTTCCCTGTTGAAGGGGATATATCTGGTACTGGAGCTGGTATTATTATGATTTCAGATAAAGACAGACAAAGTGAAATTCCTTGACTTAAAGGAGCGTGTATAGATCATAGCTGTAGACCATAATACTTTTCCAATCTCAGAAGTTTGGCCATTTATACATCATCAGAGATATTTATACTACTTTAGCAAGCTTAATGCTTTCTGATTACAAGAAATAAATTAGTAGAAGTCTGAAGTGTGTTTCAGTACACCTTTGTGGTGTGTCTCTCTTGGTTTTATTGCAGAATGTGTTATATCAGGTCTTCATGTCTAGATGATACCCTGCTTAATCCACAGTGTGCTAAAATATCTCTCCTCATCATTGATAAAAAATAAAGATTTTAATCAGCATATTCTCTCTCACTTGTCTTCTCTTATTCCTTCCCTCTTTCATTTCCCTTTCTTCCCTCGAATCTTTTACAGAATTAGCTATGTTGGAAAAGACCTTTGGAACTGAGTCCAGCCTATGACCAAACACCACCTTGTCAACTAGACCATGGCACTCAGTGCCACATCCAGTCTTTTCTTAAACACCTCTGGGGATGGTGACTCCACCACCACCGGGAAGCCCATTCCAATGTGTAATCACCCCATCTGTGAAGAACTCCTTCCAAATGTCCAACCTAAACCTTTCCTGGTGCAGCTTAAGACAATGTTCTCTTGTCCTGTCACTGGTTGCCTGGGAGAAGAGCCCAACCCTCACTTGGCTACAACCTCCTTTCAGGGAGTTGTAGAGAGCAATGACGTCTCCTCTGAGCCTCATATTCAGGCTAAACAACCCCAGCTCCCTCAGCAGTTCCTTACAGGAGTCAGTGACTTGTGGCTTTCTAAATAGAATTCTTGTGTTTCACCCAGCGAGTCTCTTGTCCCTCATTAAGTCTCTGTGGGTTGCTTAGTATAATACTCTCTTTTCATTTATTTTAATGAATCTTTTAGCTTAGCCTCATTTTTGCAGTTAAGTTCAAAATAAATATCAGGCTAAGTGTAAAGTTGCCAGACACTGGTTTTCAGCACAATACATTATCTCTTTTTCAGGATACCATTTGTGGGGCACTCTTTCTGTATTTAATAGCTTTTGTGGTAGTTTTGCCTCTGAGACTTGGAATATTTAGTACAGGATCTACCCTACTCGTGGTAGCGACCCAGTTTGTCACAATCTCAGAAAGTCAGAGCTTGATTTTGGTTTTTTTTTAGATCTTCATAGAAGAGGTTTTTCTCATGTTGTCTCCGTAGTATCTACCTTGTTTTACTAAAAGCTGAATCTCTATTTCCATGAAGGCTGGAAGCACATACAGTTATTTTCCTGGTGCATTTCCAGTGTTTTTAATTTCTTTTTTGATGTAATTTGAAATTAGTCTGGTAAATTCATTGGCCAGCTTCTTAATATCCTTATGCACATGAAAAGCATGGTCATTTGGAACTCATAATATGTAGATCTGGTAATTTCCAAAGTATTTCCCTATTGCATTTTATTGCTAATTATTTTTATGAGGTCATCATCATTTTGATTACCCAAGTATTTTCTTTATTCTTAAGAAATTTTTTTTTAATGAAGCACAGTATCTCACCCATTATGAAATAATAATTTTCTCTGCAATTTATTCTTTCTCTTTTATTTTAAAGCTTATCTTCTTTGTGTTCTGAGAAAAGTTCTTATTTACCCATAAACCCATCAACTACCACTACTTGAGTCTAGACCACTGTAGTACTTTATTTTTTCTTAAAGCTGCAGTTGATTCTTGGGGTTTGATATAGGGTATTTTATTCTTTAGTAGTCCATTAGGGAGAAACACAGAATCTGTCTCACTCCTTGAAGTTTTTTGGAGGAATTAGTTTGGTTTATATTTACTATGATGTCTCTAGGAATTCTCTCATGCCTTATAAAGTGATAGACTTTGCTTTGGTTTGACTCCATGTCAGGACAGGTTTATTTCCTTTTTTTTTAAGAAATGTCCTTTTATTGCTGCATTCCTAGGCATTTCTTCTTCAGTGCATAGGTAGCTCTGTGTGTCCCAAATTCCCTTGTTTCTAATTCTCCATTTCCTTTCCTGGATGCAAATTCTTTAAAGTGTTTTCTTACATATATGTGCTGCTGAAAATTGTAGGAACTGTAGTGTATGCACAACATTTATTACCAGTGATAAGTGCAGGAAAGTCCTCTCCCACATGTTCACTTAAGTATTTCTGTTACTGATGTGGAAATAGATCCAGCTGACTCAGGGAGCATTAACTCTGACAATCCTTTGCTTTTCGTTTTTGCATTATTAGGATTGAGTATTTCTATCATGACAATAACAGAATTGGCAAGGACCACAATCCCATTTTTCTGGGAGTTTTGCAAGTGTGTTTCCTTGTATATTTACTGGTGTAGTTCCCAGAACAAAACTCAGGGCTCTTACCAAGTCGACATTACCACAGTCAAAGTTGATAAAGGTTTTTCCTTGATGCATTTTACTTCACAGGTAAAATGGGTCACGGGCACATGCAAGTAAATCAACTTCAGCATTTGCTTTGGATTGAGATATGTTTTAGGAGCGATTCTTTTGATAGTGCATGTTTACTTCATTTCTGTTCACATCTCAGAGCAGTGTTGGAGCACATGAACTAGATTTATTTTAGAAGATACGCCCCTGGAATGCACCCAAGTTGCTCTAAGCATTCTCAGACTTTCAGTCCATAAGAACAAACAGTCCCCAATCTGAAGTAAAGTCTCTGGGCCAAGTGTAGCTTCCTGTTTGGCTTCAGAAGTGTTTCCCTTCATAGATCTGCTCATCATGAATCTCTGTCTGCTCACCTACTAGCACTGTACTGCTTGACAGTAGAGCCATTGACTTGGTGGGGCTCGTGGCTCAGCTGTTGCACATTATCCACAACAC
This sequence comes from Hypocryptadius cinnamomeus, assembly GCA_013400635.1. Classification (NCBI taxonomy): domain Eukaryota; kingdom Metazoa; phylum Chordata; class Aves; order Passeriformes; family Zosteropidae; genus Hypocryptadius; species Hypocryptadius cinnamomeus. The sequence continues at coordinate 14,948 of VYZP01036300.1, forward strand.
ATTGATTTTGGTTGTGAAATCCTCCACCTGCTGGGAGCAGTTACACAGCTCTATCCCTCCAGTCTTTACCCATCTGTTGTATCCAGAATATGGTATTTCAGCATTCTTCCTATAACTTCATGCCACTGTCAGCCTCCTCTGAACTCCATGTTGTTTGTACTTTACTCAGAGATTGTGAGACTACTCAACCTGCTTTTTTCCATCTTGAGAACTGTAACAATTCTTGAATGTTACTAGCATTTAGGAAATTTTAAACTTAAGTTTATTTAATATTTAAATTAAATCATTCTGATTATTTCAAAATAATCACATTTAGAAATGTGATTGCCATGTACATTGCCATGTACATGCCAAAATATATTGCTGTGTACAACAATGCTATCATATTTTCTGTGTAGCTTAGAAAAAACAGATTTTCTTCAGAAAAAAAGGAAAAATATTTTTCCTTAGTTATTTGAATTTATTGTGAAATAAACACAGAATTCTAGTTTTTATCCAATTTGCTTCAATTTCTGCCTTCTTATGTGGAAATAAACAGTTATCTAAAAATTTCTGTGCATATATTTAGTTGAACTTCTGTACTTGTAGAACTTATTAAACTTGTCCTACCTTCAGAATTCTCTGAAACAGTGGAAATTTTAAGTGAAAATTAAAGTCAGCATATCTGAAATAAGAAGATGCTGGTGGAATAATTTTTGCAGTACATTTTTAGTTATTTAGATTGTAATGCTCAGCTTCCTTTTTGTTACAGTCATATGCTTTTTTGTTTTATTTGAAATTCTGGTGTTGGATAATTCATGTGATTAGTAGCTGCTAAGACTTCCTGCTCTAAATTTCATTCAGTCAAGAGTGAAATAATGAAATTGACAAAAAACCACCACGCCAACCCTATAGCAAATATGATTTCCTAGTTTTAGTTTTGTGTTGGCTGTTGGGACTCAAGAATAGTCTACCTGTATGTTATGTGTTGTTTTTATCAGATGTTTTTGAGAACCTCATAGAACACATACTTTTTCTGGCTTAGACCCTGTAATAGTTCCCTTTCTAGAAAACTCTTTACATCCTGTATTTTCTTAAGGATTTTGTGCTGATCACTGTTGGACAGACAAGAAAAAGAAAACCTGAAAGTTATCTAAATGGAGACACTTTAGGGAAGTGACAATTGCATGGAAAATGAAGAGATATTTAGCACCTGAAGTTATAACACTATTTAATGGAGCTTTGTGAGGCTACCATATCTTTTTGATATTAATTTAACTGAAGTGCAGTGGCATTCCTTAAGAAGAAAATTAACTCAGACTATACAATGAGTTCAAGTAAATTTTCCTCAGCTAATACAAAGCTGTGTACTTGTGTTGCCTGGAACATGTTAATGATTTCCTTTTGAAGATCAGAACTGAAGGTTCACTAAAGCAATAAGTCAGCTGCTGACATTATTTGTCTTCAATGTACCCCAGTGGTTATAAGCATTCCTTTGTTATTTAGCTTGTTCTTTGGCTACTGCCTTTTAGACAAGATAGGTTTTGGTGGTCTTTTTGAAGTTTGAAAATTCAGTTAACATATTTTTAAGGTCTGCATAGTAAGGTTGGTTGAAGTTTTAATTTAAATAAGCAGGTGTGAATAACAGGCTATTAATCAAGAATGAGTTATTCACACTGAATTGCTATTTGAAAGCTTGACTTTAAAAGATGCTGACAGTTTTCTTCTTAGTAAGGTACTTAAGCAAGGTTATGGCTTTAAGCCTGTGAGTAATCCCTCTGAAATGATAGGGAACCACTTTAGTTGTTTGGCTGGGGCTGTTCATCATTTTGTGGGGCGAAGATTGCTCGCAATTTATATGAAATCAATTTATGTAACAGGAGGTCAGTCCATTTATCCTTCTGAAAGCAGACGCCTTGGAAATACATACCTGAGTAAGGATTGAGCTTCTGTCTGTCAAAAGTAATTGGTCTGGGAGTCCTAAACCACTTAGATGTGTTTTAAACACTACCTATCTCTTATGACCAAGTAGTCTTCTTGCACACTTGCTCAATGTTAGGTGTGTGCATCCATCATTAAGCTATTCAGTGGTGAAATTGGAGAACCTGAAAATAGCAGAGTTATTTTAATTAACCATTGTTAATCATGGTTTTCATTATACAACAAAGGAGGCAAAAGTCTTCCCATGAGTTTTCAGAGAGTGTGGCACAGTGGCATATTAAACTCAAATGGGCATTTTAGGGAATTGCCCATTTTGTAACAATGTTAGTAACAATGGTTATGGTCAGGAATATCTGAACAGATGATGGATCTGTAATATGTAATAATTTGATAAAAATCTAAGAAGTCAGCCATAGAGCAGAACATATTGCTTTAACAGAATACTTGAAATAGCAGTGGATAGGATGTCATACCTCTGGATATATATTTTATTCTGCTTGCTTGCCTCCAAATGTCCTTCATTGCATTTGTAGTTGTATTCACTGATTGTAGTGTTTTTCTTACCCAGCAGAGCAGTACTTTGGCAAATGTATCTAGCAAATGTGTCTATTTTGGAGCAATGTTATAGCTGATCAGGCAATGAATTAAATGTTTTTTCCTTAGGAGCTCTCAAAAATCGTGCCAATTCATGTTAAAGAAACTTAATTTGGCAGTTAAGTGTATTACCCACTTAGTTAGCTGGACATTACTGAAATGCATACCTGTCTTTTCATCTCAAGGAATGATGGGTAATATTGTATAAAATGTTTTTAGGAATTGTGTAGAGCCAAAAAAACCATTTCTGGTAACACTCACTGTGCTTAACTGGATTTATATAATGCTGAATTTGGCTTATTATTGAGACAGCATTTGCCAGAAAACGTGTTTTGTACCTTGATTCGTCACATTGTCAGGATTAATCAAGAAACAGCCTAAAAATCATTCAGGTTGATCTCAGTGCATCTGCAGTGCTGCCTGCTTTCTACACATCCTCTGGAGTATGGAGTATAGTGTAGGACATTCTCTAGAATTTATATGTAATGTATTAAGTTGTGAGGGGAAAAAATTTTACTCATAGTGCTGTATTACTAACTGTGTAAGATATCTCTGTCAAAAGAACTCTTGTTCTGGAAAACCTCTGTGGTAGGTTAATTCCTACATGTGAAGACCAGTTAAAAGGAAAAAATTTCCTAGTGTTTTTTGAAGAACTCTTAAATGAACACTGTAAATGTATATCATTGTTTTCTTTTATAATAATTCAAAGCATTGGCTCAGTTATGCATGCCTTTCTTTTTTTTTTCCTGGGCAGCATGCAATGGGATGTTTGGGTGGCTAACCACGGAATGATACTAATGGCTTTCTTTTTTTCTCTTCACATCCCATTCTTTTCCATACCTTTTTATCCATATCCTCCCTTTTTTTTCCCCTCTGTTTTGTTTTTATATGATTTTGACACCCTTCCATTCTACAGTGTGACCAAGATCAGTGCATTCAGAGCACTAAATTCGTTTTGCAGGCTGCTGCCACCCCCCTCCTACAGAGTGAGCCAAGCATAACTAGTGAAGAGCTCCCTTTACCAGGAAAGACTTCTCTCAGTGGGCCTTGTGCAACTCTGACTCTAGGGCAACCAACGCCACCATCTTCTATGCCTAATCTCACATCAGATTCAGGTTTGACAGACATCATACCATTAAAAGAGGAGCACGAGGGCCATCAGTTTCTCACTCCCGAGGAAGCTCCGTCGCCGCCCGGGATGCTGCCGAGCGGGAGCCCCATTGCGCACAGCCGCACCATGCACGTCCTGAGCCTGGCCAGCCAGGACTCCTTGCATGAAGACTCGGTGCGCGGCCTCGTGAAGCTTAGCTCGGTTTGAACAGCTTTTCCGAACATCACAACGTTCCCTGGTGTCCATACGAATCTGTGCTTGGCAGGAATGACGCTGCAGTACCGCTGTAAGGCTTCGTAACATGCCTGTAATGGAAACTTTATCACTTAGTGGAGTCTACTAAAAGGACAAGTTATTTTTTTCAATGGAGCTATGGCATTTTTTTGACCAGGTTGTTAACGGTTGTGCTTTGATGGTGACTGCATTTTACTTTCAAATAAAACCAGAAAAGGTCAATAATCTCATTTCCTGAAGCTGGGGTACAGCGAGTTGGAAGTCAGCCTGTACCAGACACCATGTACAGTACAAAAGAGAGAGATTCTTGGGTGTAAGTGTCATGCTCTGTGTTCTATGCTCTTGTAATACACACTTGTTACGGCTTACCACACCTGTGGCCAGAATGATCTGCACTTACGTGTTATGCTACCAATATTTGAGATAGAAAATTGCCATTCCATTTGTTAATACAAAACAAAACAAAAGACTGCAGATGTGGATTTGCATGCCACGCTACAGTATGTGTTACAGTGGTGTTGGTATTAAGAGAAAGTGCTGCTTTTTTATTTGTGACTTTCAAAGTGCTGTTTCGTTTAAAGACAGTACAGCAAACAAATTAATGGACTATATTTTTTGAATTTATTAAATTTTATTTTAAATTAATCAGTGGTGCCTAGAAGATGATGAATTACTGATTTGATCATGTTGCATATCATTTAACCTTATGTTTAAGTGTTTAAGTGAGGTATTGTGTTGTGCCATACCACAAGATTCTTCCACTCCCTAATGTGATACAATTACCTGTGGACCTCCAATAAAATGACATCCTCTATTTCGTGGACGTGTACAGTTATCCTTGCACAGTTTTCATGGGGCAAAGAGGGGGAAATCGTGACCTGTTGACACAGTTTGTAAAGATTTGACTGGAATACATGTACATGGTAAAACTAGAGCTATAGAGGAATAGCTGGTTACAATTAGGATTGCTTCACCATTTTTTACGGTTTTGTTTGAGCTGTGTATTTGTTCCCATAGGAGGTCTTTATCTGGAGCCAGTAGAATTAACCTCTGCTTGCACTGTAATTCAGTGTGGCTGAAGGGTGAGGGGCTTAAGAGTCAAGACAAAGACAGAGCTTAGTGAAGTAATCTTAAATGAATCATAGTCTGTAGCTCTTTCCCGGCCATTGTTTGTCATTTGTATTTGTCCTTTGAATGGAAATTTTGATTTCATGGAATTCTTCAGTGCTTTTCGTTTGCTTGTTTAAGTAAAGCACAACTAAAAGATTAAGAAGAATTTTATAAGTATTTTTGTGACAGCTGAAGAGAACCTTAGTTAAGCTGAAAAACTGTAATAGCATTAATACTGTATTTACCTGCTTTTCAGGGTGTGGAGCCTGGATTCTTCTTTTCCTAGGACAAATTGCATACAGAATGGGCTTTATCTGATGTTTCTATGGCATGGAAGCATTTACCAGTTAAGAAATGTAACAGTTCTGTATTGTTGACCGTGGTCATTCACTGACTTCCAGCTAAAAAATCTTTTTTCTTTTAACGTTCATTGTTGAAATTGAGAACATTCAGTCTGCAGAAAATCATGCACCCATGCTATTGAAGATTCAGACAAAATACTGACAAAATTCCTATTCCTGTAAGCTTTCATGAGCAGTCTGTTTCTAAAACTGATGATGTTACCTTGGGCCTAATTCAGTGTGTAGAACATAGCCGTGCTTTCTGTCTGTAAGTGCCACAATGGGTCCACCAAAGAACCTCAGGCAGACAAATCTGTCGTAGTTATTTGAGCCACTGAAGAAGCTCTGGCAGACAAGTCTGTCCCAGCTATTGTAAACCACCTTCCCCATATTTTCCAGAAGCTGGGACAGTCTGGAGTTCTTTCCACCAGCCAAAGTGTAGTGACAGACATGTCCCAGTTGGCTGGTCTCCCAGTAAGCCGTGAGTTTCAGCACTTCTGTGTCTGCTCTTGAAGAAGTCAGTGATGCTCATCTTGATTTCACCTTTCCCTGGCATGGCTTCTTGGGTATGAAGCCATGAACATCTGCATTAAAGCAGGCAGTGGATTGAGGGCTGGAGATACTGGTCTGATAGACCTGGGTAAAGAATCCCAGCTTTGAGTTTGTAGACTAGTACTTCATGAATCATTCTCTTCTCTAATAGGTGTCTGTGGGTAGTTAACTGTGGATGCATTACTCACTACTTAGAAAGGCGAGTCAAATATTTTTAATGTGGTATCAAAACTTTCCATTTGTACAAGTCAGGATGAGGATGATTATTTTAAGGAAATTGTTCTTTTTAAGTTTCCCTGAAATAGCAGATGGATTTTATGTTTCCAAGAATACCAGCTTCGTGACAACATTTGTATGTCACTGCCACTAGGGAATAGTGAAGAAGGCTCTGTGCACAATAAAATTAGTGTCAGTTTTAACATGAAAGGGAAGGGAGGAGGACGGGATTAGAGTCTTTATGCTGTTTGCCTTGTGCTTGTGCTTTTCACCATCATTTTTTGAACCTTCTGTTTTGTTTACATGGGAAGTGTAAGAATTATGAAACATGGTGGAAACAGATGTGCTGCTTCAAATGTACTTGTTCAGGTGGTTTCTTTTAGTTTTTAGGATGGCACTCCTTTTTTATAAACATGCCGCCTATGTTTTTAAATTTGGCTTTTGAGAATATAATGAATACTTTGAGTTTGTTTATACATTTATACCAGCCCTATTTTAAGTCTTTTCCTCCCCATCTGCCCATCTGTCTGTTTTAAATGGTGACATCTTGAACCTCCCAGACATGCCTGCCTTGTGAGGACATCTGCTGGAAGGCTTCGGAACTAAGTGCTCGCCCATCCGGATCGGTGATTGCAGCCTTTGACTGACAGCAGTCAGTGGTTCAGCAGCAGGTTGATCACAAAGGTACCTCTGGCAGGGTTTCTAGATGCTTCCCCTCACCTCCATCACACCTGTCTTCAGTTCTGGGCACTCCCTTCGCTGGAACTTGTATCTCTGGAATGAGTCAGCAAAGTAACTATTCATCAGCTTCTCTACAGATTTGATTGTTGATATTTTATTTTGAAGTATGATTACAGAGCATGCACACTGAGGATCCAAAATTATAATCCTTGTGAGTACTGCACAGGGTTTTTTCTATTTTTATTTTCTGTGACAGCATACTACTATTAAATAGCTCTTTCCATGTTTGATTTATAAATCTAGAATAAAAATTGGTATTTTCAGAAGAGTAATTTTTTGTTTCTTAAAAGCCTGAAATATTTGAATGTGTAAAAACTGGTTAGTCTATCTGATTTAAAATATTTATTCTGCTTTGGTTTTTTAATACTATTTTCCCCTTCTAGTTGTCTATATAATCTTCTTTATAGAATGAAATACAGTGCTTCATAAAATTTAAGGCTCTTTATTTTTTGTGATTTCTCAAATATATTTCTATCTTAAAGTGAGTTTTGTATTCATAGCAGTTAAACAGTAATGTAATAAATGTCTAAGTGTTGCTGTATTTTCCTATTATAGTACATCCTTTGGTAACTTTTTATCCCTTCCTGTGAACTCATGGTAATGATACAGGTAGATGTATTTCTGCATTCCTTAAAAATAGTCTTACAGATGAAAGATTAGCTGTTTTGCAGTTTTTTGCATCCTAGACAATGTTCCCAGAAGATCTCATAAAACCAAAGACATAAGACACAGGTAAGACAAATTTATGAGACATGCCTTACAAATGTGATGACCAACTTGTGGTAATGGAGATTTTTTTCCTTTTTTTTCAGTCTATTCAGTGATTGTAACAGTTCACAGTAACTAAATGGTTGCTAATGTTCAAAATCCTAAACAAAGGGGCTTCACTGGAGAACCAACAAAACTGAGCTTCTATTTGTCTTTTAGATCCCAAATTCAATACAGTTTGAAGAACAACTCAGCATTGTTGTAGAGATCTAGTCCTTACTTTAGTTATATTCTAGTTTATATGTGGGAACTGTCATGTATTTGTTGACTCATTCCTTCTCTCCCTTCCCCTCCTTATCAGCAGTGGTACTCTGAAGCTGCTCATGCTGTGTTTGATCATGGGCCATTCGGGGTCTTGGTATTACAAGCCAGTTGCTGCCCAAATGCTCCTGTTTTAGGGACTGACATGAATTGAACTAGTATACTTCAACACAATTTCAAATACTCCTAGGCCCAAAATATGAATGAAATGTGTTTTAGACGGTTGTGTGTGGATTTAGCTCACTTAAATTAGAGCTGTCCTAGTTTTCAGGATTCATCTGGGTCAGGGCTCCCTGATTTTGGTTGCCTGCCTGCGAAGATGTTGCAGTTTGACATCTGAATGCACTGCCTGGGCTACCAAACGGCTCATGAGATTAAGTGAGCTATTTAAACCTGTGGATATCTAGATTAATTATGAGTCATTGCAGCCATTCAGTTCTATCACCAGAAGGTAGCTGTCTGTTGACATTCAACTATACAATTTGAAAGTTCACTACAAACAATTCAAGTTAGGGAGAACAAGTTTTGGATGTTCTAAGGAGATTAAATAGGAGTTTGTTTCTAAGGTAGGTCAGAGAGAACAGGAATAAGAAGATGAAAGGGAGAAAGAGTGAAAGCAGAACAGAGATTATCAGGTGACATGGAGGAAAAGAAGAATTACCTGTAAGCTGTGGAGGGAAAGGGAGGGTGTATAAACAAAAAAGCCTCATGGGAAAGAAAATGAGAACAGCTGTTAATATTGATCAAACAATATTTTTTAAAAACCCAAAACAACAATTACTCATTGGTATTATTTTTCTTTTCTTTTTTCTTTTTTTTTCTTTTTTTTTTAATTTCTTTAAAGTCATTCTAGGAAAAAAAAAGTCAGACTTTTGAGAGAAAGTGATTGCAGGAAGATGGTAAGGAAAATTTGAGAAGTTAGTTTGCCCTCATGTTCCTCTCCCTTAACATCTTTTTCTATTTCTGTTTTGAAAACATATCTGTAAATATAAAAACAGGTGAAGCCTTGGCTCCTTAGAAGTTGACAGGAATATAGGGATATTGACTATGATAAAAATGGCAATTGCTTTAGCATTTTGAATTTCCATACTGTTCATCATTTGAGCATTCTGTATTTCCATACCAGAAGTGCCATTGCCTCAGAAAAATGAATGTTGTAGTATGGTTTAGTGTTTCTTGGTGATGCCTTAAATAAATTTGCCCATCCTTTAGTGGAGTGTTTGCCTAAGTAGTAGTCTCACCAATTTAACATGAAGCCTGGAATTCAGTCAGAGTTTTTGTGACTATTGTGCAAATTGGGATTAAGACTACAGGCTAGGTAAAGTTTGTGGTTTGAAAACTGGAAAGATCTGTCCCACAGAGATGTATTTACTTTGCAATGTATAACAAAGTCGGTTCCACTGGCAACAGAATGTTACTGACAGCATTATCTTGATGTATTTTATGTGCTTTCCAACTTTAGCTGCATTGCCACTTAGAAAACCTGGAAAAACAGAACCAAGTTTAATCCAAATATGATTAAAATCTCCTCAAACCCAAAGCTGGTAACAGCTGCTGGAACTTATCTGTGTGTATTTAGGTGTTTTTACAGAACAGACATGAAGGGACCACCTCAAAACAACTTGGCTGAATGATCTGTGATGTCGGGAGAACTCTGGTAGCCTTTCTTTAGCTCCTCTTAAAAGCACCATCTACAATTGAGAAAAGCAGGCTCTAAAGTGTCTCGCTTTGGGCTTGTGCTCTGTAGTCTGTCCTTGGCAATCTGCAGGGATCCAGCCGCCCTGGGCACTGCAGCTCAGAGGTGGAAATGAGCTGGACTCCTTAGAGGCTGTACTTGCTCGGGAATGAGCTCTGGAGAGCAGGGAGAGCTTCAGCCCTGGCACTGGGGTTACAGCAGGGTTTGTGTGAGCCATTTCTGTCGTGTGCTGTCCCTAGGCATGAGGGCTTTGGTGGCAAAGGTGTTACAGTCCTGCCACCTGCTTCCTGAGTCTTCTGTCAGGAGAGAGAGTGCTGGGGCGGGATGGGTTCACCCAGGAAAGTTCATTTCTCTGTTTCATGTTCTTCATAGTAGCCAGTTTGAGGCTATGCTTTGGATTTGTGCTGGAAGCAGTTGATTATTCAAGGATGTCATGGTTTTGCAGGAAAACTACAACTTCAATGCAATAAACAGCAAATTTGGTACAGGATTTCTGATGTATCTGCCCTGCTACCTGCTTTGTGGTAGTGGAGCAGTTGGTGGTGGTTATTGCCTGGAATGGGAAGGACACAGCTAGATAAACTTCCTTTTTTTAATGAAATGTTAAGTTTCCTTCCATGTAGGTCACAGAAAATTAAAAGCAAGCTCTGTAGTGCTGACCAGCTAGTTTCCTAGCATGCAGAAGATACCTACTATTTTTATATACCTTAGTTTTCTTCCTAAATTGAAAGTTCAAAAAAAGTTTCCACAGGTTCTGGAGGCTACAGTTGAAGAATGTTTTGGAACACAAATGGTGTTTCATTGTTAAATAAAGTGTTTAGTGTTTATTTTATTACATATATGAAATGGAAATAATAACAAATCATCTCAAAGTTCTTCTGTTGTTTTTGTATTCACAATGTCATAAAATGGTTTGGAATGGATGTTAAAGATCATCCAGTTCCAACCCCTCTGCCGTGAGCAGGTACACGCTTTTACCACAGTTAGACATGAAAAAGAAAACAAAGTTAAATGCTTTATTCCATAATTACATGTGTAGCAGCTGTTTCTTATATTCTTGTCTTACTCTTGAATATTTTTTCTCACATGTGAAAGATTTAAAATCTTCTTCCATCTGTAAATTAATGTTCTGTAACACAGTGTACCTTGATATTTTAATTATTTAATAAACTTCTGACAGGATAAGTCAGGACTACTAAAAACACAAATTGGGGAAAAAAATCAAAATGCTATTTTTTATTATTTCTGTCACAAGACTTCACAATAGCAGTAGATTTATGTGGTTGATATGGGATGACTTGCTCTGGATTCCACATGTTGACCCATACACGTAGGAAGCCATAGTGAAAAAAACCCTAAAAAATTTGCATTGACAGCCTAAAATATGTTATGGAAAAGGAATATATTGGTGAGGAGGGAGCAAGAAGACTTAATCAGAATGTTCTGGATATAAATGCCTGGGACTGAGTTTGTTCTGGCCTTTCGTTGAGTATGTATCCATATAAATATTTTAATGCATTTTGGAAATCTGTTTTCTTGTTACTTCTGCTTAGCACTTAAGACTCATTCCATGGAGCAGTCTTGTGAAACAATCTAGGTTTCTTTTAAATAGAAAATTAACCAGAAGGTAAGTTCCAGCAGCATACCTAATGCAATCCAAATGCTCACAGGACCAGACTGGAGCTGGTCCAGAGTTTCTGTCCTCAGAACAAATACAGTGTGGACATGAGGTGAGCAGCACCAAATGTTTTGCTGCAGAAATCTATGCATATTAAACTCACTGCTTGTGAAAGTAGATATAACCATAGATAGGTTTTCCAACTGACTTGTATTGTTCCTCTGGCTCATACTGCTGAAGTTGTGCTTTC
>VYZP01036302.1:0-14227 GCA_013400635.1 Hypocryptadius cinnamomeus
ACAGTGGAAGGTGTCCCTGCCCATGACAGGGCAGGGGATGGGATGATTTTTTAAATCCTCTTCAACCCAAACCATTCCCTAATTCCAACTCCTTTCATTCTGACCAAAACCACCAGTGAAATACAAGTGAATGAGACAGCCCAGCTATGCTAAATAACTTCAGGTGTAGTCTCAGCCATAAATGAGAACCAGCAGGAAGCAAACTGCAAACTCTTCACAAATGTTTGGGGAAGACTCCAAGCAGCCTTCTATGACTTAATTTTGTACTCACTAGATTTTAGTCAGAGAAAGAGAAAAGGAAGTTCTGAAAAGGCGGCGCAGTCTACAGCACTTAGAAAGTGGAAAACAAGACAAAATATACTGAGGGGCAACTGGGACAAGTGAAAATGTTTTCTGTACATCCACACGTGTTCAACTAGAAAATCAGGCCACATTCAGACTGGCAGAGCCCTGTGAGCATTTCATTCCTCAAAACTGCAAAGGGGAAACTGTTGGGATTTTTTTTATCACACAGAAAACAGGCTGAGGCTTAAGGGACACGTTCTGCAGGACAGTGATTACTGGATTTGGAGGATACATCCTTTGGGTCAGTGGGATTAGTTCCAGTGCTCCTCCTTGACCTGATGCTGAGTCTCCTCCTTGTAGGCTCTGCATTTTCTGGTGCCAGAACTTGTTCCACACACGAGAAGTCTGAAAGTGTCCTTTCCTTTCCTTTAAAAATAATACTTTCATAAAGACTAAGCTGTAACCCACTGAACTTAGTTCCTTTGCATCCTCTGAATTTTAGCTGGATGGTTTATACTGAAAGTGGGTGAAGGTTGTTAGGTTCCTTTTCTGTTCATTGTCTGAGTGTGCTTAGAGCTCGGGAAAGATAGCTTTAACCTTCACTTTTGCTGTGACACTGCAGTGTGAAAGGAAGGAACATGATTTATGACGTGCTCACAATGTTCATACCACAACGCAAATGCTGAGGTGCTACTGTGAAACATTTCCTTTTAAAAGTTCAAAATGCTAAGAAATAAAATTCAGCACGATGACCCACAGGTTGCATCAGCAAGTTGAAATGAGGGAGTGACGTGAATGGGGTTTTATGTTATAGCACACTTGAATGAATGGACTCTGCATGGAAAGTTTTAAATTGAAATATGGGATTTGGTCCATCGTTTTCCTCTTCATTAGGAAAATGAACCCAGCTGAAATAAAGCTGTGACACAGAGGCACTGCTTCCTTACAAAAGGAGAGCAACAACTCCCTTGCATTTAAATGCCGAGGATGTAAAATGGATTTCAGTGCACTCCTCTCAAATTCTCGTGGTCAAGGACTGCCCCAGCTGTGAGTAACCACTGCAAAATGTTTACATTCTTCCAACAAGAGTGAACTTTACTGGTTTTCTACATTTGTCTGCCATTCAGTCAAGGTCAAAGTAATCTTAGGCATCAGGAGGTGATGAAGTTCAGGGACAGCACATTGATTAAAGTACCAAAGTTACAGTGAAAGTGTTAACTCCTTTCAGGATGGATCTTGAACAGCTTAGGAGAGGGCTGTGCTTGTGCTGATGACAGGAGACTGAATCATCCTCTGAGCAGGATTCCACCATTTCCTTCTCTTCTCTTCTCTGTATTCTCTCTACACAGAAAAACATTTCTTTTTCTTTCCTGCAGAATGAGTGGAGAGTGCACAGGTTGCTGGATGGACCCCAGTGGGCCCAGTCAAGCCCAGAGCACCACCAGCCTTGTTCCCATCAACTTGATCAGTTCCTTTTACCTTTCCATTTCTCTCCTGCAGCACACCTGGGGACATTGCACATTTCCTGGGATGTTTTGTTCTCTGAAATTTTGAATACCCCTGTATTTCAGAGAGTAAAGAAATCTGAGCCCACCACTCACACATAAAAAGGTTTTTTTCATCCCCTTTGCCAAGGCATTCACCTTGTGGGCACAGCTCCCACATTTCTGTTTTGTTCTCCACTTAGTTAAATTCCCATGACAGTTTTGTGCTATTACAATGACCTCACACCTTATATTGAGATGGGATTTAAAAAATCACAAATAAATATCTATTTGAGCACATCTAATTGTTCAGAGCAGGATGCAAAGTGGGGAGGAAATGTCATGGATGACATTAGGTCCATTGAACTGTGGCTCATGTGTTCACTGCTTTATCTAAGCAGAATTTTGAATTATTTAATCAACTTGTTAAATTTGTTTTATTGGCTATTCTCCTTTTAACCATAAGTGCAGACATCACAGGGGATTGTGTAAATGTTGTTCTACATTTTATAAAAATTGATTGATACTAGCACTAAAGTAGCACTTTCTGGAAAGCAATGGACTGGCTGAAATGATAAACGGTGACTGTCACTTTCTGACTATTTTTAAGACAGAGAAAATATTGCATGACATCATACCAGTGACCAAGACTTGCCTTTATGCCAGGATTTCCTGTAGAATTTAATTTTTTCCCTATATTCCAAGACATTCTACACACACACACAAACACATCAGTAAATACCTGCCTTTATTTTATAGGTTACATTGCCAGAGGTCAGTGCTAACAGAGTAGGAATGAGATATAAAAATAGGAGAGAATAGAATAGAAATATTTGACTTTGAATTTACCTGCAATGATCATCTCCTCCAACTCCCTGATCAATCCAAGCCTGACCAAAAGTTAAAGCATGCTAATAAAGGCATTGTCTAAACCTCTTAAACACTTAACTTGACACTGAAAGACAAAATATGTTTTTTCTTTTATTTTTGCTTGCGTAAGTTTTTAATTAATTTTAAACTTAGAATCCTTGTGGTTATTAAATGAAAAAAATATATTTCTGAATCTGACCCCTGGCTGCGTTTGGGATAGATGAGTTTAAACTGTGGAAATACCTTTATTAATTGTAGAAATTCATCAGAACAGATATTTCAGGGTGCTGCTTCCCCTGGTGTTTTAAAAGATGAATTTACAAGGCTTTCAGTAAGTAATGAAATTACAGGAAACAGGCACCTGCATGCTATTTGGAGATGGTTCAGAATGCTGTGCCTGAATTCAGCTTCTTCCACCCCATACTAATTACCCTTCAACCCATTAAATGCAGAAACAGAATTGTAACTAGATGGGAAGGCAGATTTTTACTGGAATAAGAGATTTGTGTTGAATGTTAATGAGCTGGGTCTTATGTTTACAAGATTTTCATTTGAAGCTAAGTTATTGTAATTCATTTAATCTCAACCATGTATCAGAAAGACTTTGTAGATCATATTTTCTAAAGCATTTGGGAAACCAATGGTGAAAAGAATGCATTTCCCAAAGAAATTAATGAGCTTCTCATTTAAAATTATTTAAATTGTTGTCATTGACGCAGATCCCTTTGCAGAACTTGGTTATCAACACAATGGGAATCTTGGGTGGAAAATCCAGCTCCATTTCCTGATTTCCAGGAATCCTCTTCACCAGTGTCAGATGGAAAAAAATCCTGTCTGGAATCCATCTCCTGTCAAGGAATGAATCTCTGTTTGAAACGCAAACTGGCTTGGCTGGGAGGGAAATTTGAATCAGAAAATAATTTGGGCTGAAAGAAACCTCTGGACATAATTTAGTGCAACCCCCAGGAGTTGAATGGGTCAAGTGTTTTGTGAGAGGAAAAGAGTGGCAGCTCTGACCTCCCAGTTCCCTGAGCTTGTACTGGTTTTATAAAAACTGGGTTTTACACTGGTTTGTTTTGCTGTCACTCAGGTTACATCCAAGGTTGTCAGTCTAATTAAATCCAGTTTAGGTCAATGCCTCTGAACCCAGGGGCCTATCTCCAGAGGATATTTGCATCTGGGTGTTTTCCTCTTTTTCCTAATTTCTACATTTTCCACTGTGTTTCATTTTCCACTGCATTTTCTGCCACATGCAGTTTTTATAATGATGTGCTCAGCAATAAAAGCTTGTTGGTGATTATGGCACTCAATGTCTCAAGTGACTGTTGTAGTGGCCCTGCTCTCCAGGAAGAGGCTGGAATCTCCCCAGAGATGGGAATTAGTAAAAAATTTCCTCTTTCTGCAGTACTTATGTGTGCAGCTTTTGCTTTCCCTAATCAATGATCATTATCTTGATCCATAATTTTGCTCACCTCCTGTTTTTCTTATCATCCTGCAGGTTTAGAAACCTAGATTTACAGTTCTTAACTGACAGGGTCAAATCCATGTCACAAAAGGACAGGATTCAGCTCTCTGGGAATACCTGAGACTGCTGAACCAGGCTCCCAAATATGAAGTGGAACCCACAGAAGACCATTGCTCTGATGGGACCTCAACATGGCATTAGATGATGGGCTAGGCAACAAAATCCCATCCTAGGATTCTATAATTCAATTTTAAAATGGAGTTCAGACCATCCTTGTGGAGGTACCAGTCTTGCTGAGAGTTTTTACAGGGAAAACAAACTCTACAACATCTGGGCTATACAGCAGTAGGAAATAAAAACAGAATGAAACACATGAAATGTGAAATAAAACGTGTGACAGGATGGGGATAATGGGAGTTGATATGAAATGTACCCTGCAGTGAGAAAAATCAAGACTGTTCATCATCCCTACCTCTTCTTCCTCCACCTAAAGTGGGGAGGTCTTGATATAGAGGGGAAACATGAGAGAAACAGAGCAATCAGCACTGCTGAACATGTAAGAATGTTGGATTGGTGTTTCTTTAAGAATCACCATGTAAAATTTCCTGGTTTTCATTATAGAGAAGCCTGCAGAACAATCTCTTGGTCACAAATATATACAGATATATAGCACTAAACAGTGAATCACCTAATGCCTGTAGCTCCTTCCACAAGTGGGAGTTTAGTCACGTAATACAACTGTCTGTTGTCTTAGCAATGTTTTGTACCTGAATTTCTGTTTGGTTTTCCAGTTGTCTCTTTTATTTCTGCTCAGCCTGAAATTCCATGCCAGGCTATTTAAAAAGGCAAATCATTTTATTGCAACTCTTAATGACGCTAGAGCTGTTTGGGGATTATGTATTAAGAGCAGGGATTGAGCTCAGAATAAATGTTTGCTTCCTGCTGTGGAAAGAAAAAAAAATAAAATCCTGTGTCTATATAAGTATTTATTTTTCCAGCTCTTACAATTCCCTACAATGGAAGTTTTCTAAAAACATCTTCGCGTTCTTCCTCCCGAGTACTGTCTGCATTCCAGACCCAAGAGCTCCTCTAATGCCATTCCTGCAGTTTATGCCTGGGAGGAAGGGGGGTTCTCATTGTGGAAAGGTTGTGGCATTCGGAGCTCCAGCCTCTGGTGGCTCCAGCTGTTTGCCAAGCACGGCGCTGACGCGCCAGGAGCGTCGCTGTCGGGGAGGCAGAGAGGTTCTCAGAAAGCCACGAGGCACCAGGTGACGTCAAGGAAAATATCCCTCCTCCAAAAACACCCATGGAACAGAAATAAGGGCATTCTTCAGCAGGCAGCACCCAGCTGAGCCTGGTGGAGATGTGTTTGTGAGGCAGAAAGGGAAGGGAAAATGAAATAGTGAATGAGCAGCAGAGATAAACTGGTGCTGTTCAAACTCTAATACAGGCTGCAGGTTGTATAGCAGAAAATGACACTGTTAGGAAATGAAAACTCATACCAGCAACATATAATTGGCCTTTCAGCAGCTTAAAAGGAGTTAGTATTGAATAAAGCAGTAAACCTTCGTCCTGAGTGGATCTTTATGAGTGCTGCTGTTTTAGTGGCAGCTACATCAACTTGTTTATGTAAAAACCTGTTCAAATTGTTACAAAAAAATACAAGTTGTACCTGGAAAAAGTTTGCTGCTGCAACACAAAAAGAAGGCATGTTCTGGCCCACCCTGTAGCATAAATAATAAACTTAGATCCAAGTCAAAGGTCCCAATTCATAGTCCCAATGCATTCCTTCCACCCTCTTTAGAGAATGTGGGTCAAGCCATGGATCCTCTGCTCTGCTATTCAATGTCACTCTTCAGCATCAGATTTGGGATTGGCTTTTAGAGGCAGTGATCTGAGGTAGGCAACATCTTTGTAAAGCCAGAGGGTTTTTAGAGAGACAACAAGGAATTATAAATAGATATATAAAATACATGCATACATACATGCATGTATGTACAAGTATTTATATTTACATTTATTTTTATGTTTATATTTATACATGCATGTACTCCAAAGCTAGGCTGGTAAACTACAACATCTCTAGCAGGCTGTAAATTCTCTCTTCCTTCCCCACCTCCTCCCAGATACTGGGACAAATGGGATGAAAGATGCAGTGAAAGCACCAGGCAGTTCTGTGTGTTTGCACCTGGAAAGGTGAAAGGCCATTTTATTGTCAGAGATTTTAAAAACTATGATGATTAAGGGAATATATTGCACACACTCACTCAGATACACTGTCCTTACTCACAGTGCTGTGTGCCCAAGTTGTAAATCCCCATTCTGAGCACACCCACAGTGAAAAATGACACTCTGTGCATGGCACCTGGGGTTCCTGAGTCTTAATAAATGGTTGGGGTGTTTTGGCTGTGTCTGAAAATTTGTTGGTTGCAATAGTTTGGGGTTGGGGATTTTTGTTTTATTTTTTAATCCTTCTGATTATTTTTTTTTCCCACCTGCAAACTCTTAATGTAAAGTGTGTCTTGTTCTTTTCCCATAACACTGGGCTATGTTTTGTTGCCCTTTATTATGCAGAGGAAGAAGGGTCCAGCTAAAAAGATGAACAGCTGAATTTAATGTCAACTGAGTCAATAAGGAGAAAATTTTGAGATTTATGGAAAAAAGGGGTCAAATACTTCAAGTTTACAGCTGGTTTCCAAGCCTGACCCATAACCCCAGTGGTAATTAATGCCACAGCTACATTATGCAAGGAGACAAACATGCTGTTATTAGCAATTAATATCACAGCTGACCTGAGCTCTAGAGGTTCACGTGTTGCTTGAAGGGGCATTTAAGAGCTTTGTGTTAGCAGCTGGAAGTTTTATATATGTCACTGTGTAGAGTTCCAATCTCAGGAAGACCCTGAAGGTGCTCAGGAACAGGACAATCATATTTGAATCTGCCTTGGCATCTTATAAAAAATATGAAGTAAAGCCTCTGCATTTAGGAAGGAAGGTAATGGGCAATGAAGGGACAATCTACTCACTGTTGTGTGAAATAAACCCCAAAAATAAAACAGACAAAAGGAGTAAAATGATACCAAGCTCTGAGCAACTCTAGTGGAAGGTGTCCCTGCTCACAGCATGGGGTTGGAATTAGGGGATCTTTAAGGTCCCTTTCAACCCAAAACATTCTGGGACTCTCTGATTTCCCTCCTGGTCTCCTTTCTCTCATAACTGCTGTTGACATCAAGATACTGAGCTCTCTACATGATCCAAATTGAACTTAAAATGGGAATTCAAACAATGCCAACATCCAAAATAACTCAGTCATCAAAACCCAGGGACACTTCAATTCCCTCAGCACCATCTCTTTTCTCTTGAAAGATTTCTAGACACCTGCAGAGCCTCTCATTCCTTCAACTGGACTGACTTGATTAATTAAGAAAGGAAATGTGTAATTATACCTCACTGAAGCTCTGGAACAGCAGGTTGAGCCCAAACTTGATGGAGTAGTTCAGAGCCAAAGCATCTCATTATCTTAGGTTGAAAATGCAAGTTGTGGCTGGGGGTGTGGATTCTATTGCCATCTGTCGGAAGTGGAGNTGTAGGCCCCTGGCTGGGACTTGTAACAAGCACAGGGAATTTCCTTCCTCCTGCCCACAGCAGGGCTGCCAGACCTGGTTCTGATGTAAAACCCTGCTGCTCAGAGCACAGTCTGAGAGCCTTCCATCTGAAAAGAGACTCTAACAATCAAAGTACAGGTGAGGAAGAAGATAAAGAACATTTGTGGCTGAAGATGCTCTTTTTCCATGACTTTGATCCCATTTTTCTGGGGTTAGAGGATGCAGGCACCAACAGGTCAACAGCATCCAGCAGCCCACGGAGCTGCACCACAAAACCCCAGGATCTAAATAGAAAGGCACCAACCTGCAGCCCCCTGGAACTTCTTATCTGCCACATCTTTTAATTTCTCCGGACAAAATCTGTACAGTTATATCAGTGGAGGTAAACTGATTCACTTGCAGAGGTCACGGGGATTTGCAGGCACAATATTTTACTTTATACTTGCCAGAGGCCTAAAAGGTAATCTCTGGTGACTCATGAAGTCTTGGGAGTATAATCACCTGTGAAAGCAGTCAGAGAAACCTCTAAAATTTACCCCTTTTCACTTAAAATGTCAGGAGAAAATGCAAAGGCAATAAACTTTGCAATAATAAGGAAATTTTATCATCTAGCAGGCCTATGAAACACACGTTATCCTAAACAGCCTAAGCTTATTTACACCAGTCACCACTTAATGAAGGTCATTAGCATTGAGAGGAGTGAATTTGTGCATGAAAATCACTGTAAAGACTTTGGGTGCATTATTACATTAAAAAACCCCAAACCCCACAGGAGAACTGGAGGCAGGGGACTTGTCCTGGTAGTGCTCAGAGGTACAGCCACGATTTCCTCTGTTCACAAAACAGAAGTGGGCAGACACCTCCTCCTTTTCTTGTCACTGTTCCTTAACAAAATGCAGTTTCTCTCCTGGAGAAATTAAAGTTGAGCAAATTGATGATTAACAGCACGGAGAGGGAAAAATCCTCATAAAAATCTCACAGTCAAGAGAGGAACAGGCAGTTCTGAAAACAAGCAGGTGACAATGGCATTTTCTCATTTTCCCTGTAAATACAAGATGACTCCTGAGGCATTTGCTAATCAAAATAATGAAACAATTCAGCTGGCAGTTGTCAAGTCACCTGGGTTTGCTCATCTGATTAACTTTGGTCTCCTGTTATGACCTTGTAACTTGATGAAGTGATGATTGAACAGCAGTCCAAGAATTGCATCAAAATTCTCTTTACTGACATTGCTCATAACAAACGAGGAGCAAGATAAGGCCAAAATGGTACAACTTAGAGGATAAAAGACATGAAAGAACACTTTTCTAATTTTCCTGTGTGTCACTGAGTAATTATTTCCTTTTGTATGTGTTGTTTGTTTGTTTGTTTGGTTTTTTGGGTTTTTTTTGTCTTATGCACAACGGGGATTTTGTTGTATTTCCTGCTAAGAAAATGCAGATGTCACAACCAATACTTCCCAGTGCCACTTAGATCTTCCAATTAAAAAAATGTAGAGTAAATGCAATAGATCCTTATAGCACCTAAAGGGGCTACAAGAAACTCAGAGAGGGACTGGGCAAGGACATGGAGTGATGGACAAGAGGGATGGTATAAAATGACAGAGGGCAGGGTTGGATGGGGTATTGGGACAGAATTCTTGGCTGTGAGGTTGGGGAGGCCCAGAGAAGCTGTGGCTGCCCCTGGATCTCTGGAAGTGTCCAAGACCAGGTTGGATGGAGCTTGGGACAATCTGGAGCTTGGGACAATCTGGTCTACAGGGACAATCTGTCCCTGCCCATGGCAGGGGGTGGAAGGAGTTTATATTTAAGATCCCTTCCCACCCAAACCATTCTGTGAATCCATAAATCCAAGATCCCTGAAGCCAGGAGCATTTGCTTCCGACCGGGAGCTGGGATTTTGGGAGGGAAACAGCTGCCCCTGTCCATGGTGCTGCTTCCTGCCTGAGAGCTGCCCGGCTCCACTCTGGACCTCGGGCTCCTCCTCTGTCAGAGGTCTGACAAAAAGCCTTCAGCAGATTTCTGGTGGTTCTGGTTAACCTCACTGCCCAAAGAAGTGATTATTGGTTTCATTGTCTTTGGTAAAGAGCTTTTATACATCATCATCCTGTCCATCCCTGGTGTCTGTGAGTGTGGGGGTCACTGAAACCACCTCAGGGAGGAATTTTTCTGGCCCATCCTGAAGGTCTGGAGAGTGATGGCTTTGCAGCCAGTAGAACTTCAGTTGGCAGAGTACAGAACAGAATTAGTTTTTTGCTAATCTGAACAGGTCAGAAAAATACTGCCTTGAACATCAATATTTCTTTTACTTACAGAACAAGCTGACTTGCAGTGGTGCAGAGGTTTTACTACAGTTCTGTGAAGGTAATTGCACTCCATTCAAAATCATCCCAAACTGAAACTATCCCAATTACAATAATCTCTGTCCATCAAAATGGGATTCACCTTCTCCAATACTGGAAGCAAATACCTGTCCAGCCCAGAATTGTTCCAGCTCCCTCTGAACTCAAGGCAGAGAGATGAGCATCTCCAGAGGGTGATCTTAAAAGAGCTGCCTTAAACTGGTGAGATGATCCTTGCCCCACCCTTACACCAAGGATGAACTCAATCAGCTGAGCAATGAGGGCACTGCCTCTGCCAGTCTGGCAATTCCAAATCTGCCTTCTCTGGGTGACTCTGGATGATTCTGCTATGGACCCCCATGGCCATGCAAGATTTTCATGTGCCAGGCTTGGTCTTGCTTGTGTTTTCTTTTTAAATCTTTATTTGCCTCTTGTTGCTTTCTCATAACCCTGAAGAAATTTCCAGGTATTGTGTGGTCAAATGTAAATCCCAGAATTTGTGGTCAGGTGGGGTTGGGCTCTTTCTCCAGGCAGCAACTGACAGAACCACAGGACACAGTCTCTGCTGCACCAAGGGAAATACAGGTTGGATATCAGGAAAAAGTTTTTACAGAAAGAGTGATAAAGTTCTGGAGTGGCTGCCCGGGGAGGTGGTGCAGTCACCATCCCTGGGTGTGTTTAACAAAGCCTGGATGTGGCACTGGGTGCCAGGGTTGAGTTGAGGTGTTGGGGCTGGGTTGGACTCGATGGTCTTGAAGGTCTCTTCCAACCTGGTCACTCTGGGAATTCTGTGAACTCTGTGAAATCATACTGCGACCAGGACTATTTTTTATTTTGCTATTTTCCTCCTCTGACTCTTGCCAAAATGGACATTTTCCATTCTTACCACTTTATTGTCCCACTAACACATTCCTGACTATGATGAATTCTAGCAAATTCCCATTAAAAGTAAACAGTTTAATTAAAAGTCTGCTGCATATCCCCCCTCTAAGCCTCTAGGCTGTTAATAAACAGAGGAAAATCTTATTTCAATAAGCTGTCCTCTAATTAACATTTTTCTCTGCTTTTCCCTGGACATCTTAAACAAGTAGTGCCACATTGGGACCCAGCTGAATCTTCCTCCACAATGATATTAAAAGCTGGATAAATAGTAATGTTCAATTTATGTTAAAACTTAGCATGGAAAGCTGATGTCAAAAATTCTTCCTTTCCTTTCTTTTTGACTTTGGTTGATATTTATGGTCCATTTGTTTGATCTGATTATTGAGGTGCCTCAGTTTAGGTTGTACCAGAGCAAATCATTAGGCCCAAATGAGCACAAAAAAAAGTAAAATGGCCTAATAATTTCCCCTGCTATTTAATAAATGCAATGCTGAGCTTATTCCAAATCAATATAAAACACAACTCAAAGAGGTCTGTGTGCAAATGCCACGTATTTCACAGATCTCACAGGCTGTAATGATGAAATTCCACTTATTTCACAGAATTATGCTGAAAGCAGTCCCAGGTTTCTGAAACTCCTGTAGTAAATAAATTTCTGCGTGGTTATTTTAACTCATGCCTCTCTAAAAGCACCAAATAGCAGTTCTGGGAAAGGATCCATCTCAGTTCTTGGTGGAGGAGCTTGTGTGGTCATCCTAGTCCTGGTGGTGACTTTTAGTCCAAAATAATTAATTCTTATCTTAAAATTATCCTGGTAAGTCTGGCAGGTGAGACTCAGCTCCAAAATAACCAAGTGCATAAAAGGTAAGGTGGGTTCATGATAGACCTTGTAAAGATTGAAGGGTAAAACACAAATCAAAAGTTCCCTCATTACAACAGAATGACATTTTTAGGGATTCTGTTTATTTGCTTGCTTTTTGTTAAGATACTTTGATTTGTACCTAAAAAGGGCTGTGCTAGTATGGAATGGAATGACAACAATTCAAGATGGACACAGCTTTTTAAAATTTTGTTTATTAACCAACCCCTCTCCTCACACACAACAGGAAAAGATCAAGAAAATAAAAAAATAAGGATTATTTAAATAAAAACTATAGGGAGGGGAGAAAAACTCTTCCTTTCACACAGTTCTTGGTCACCCTGAATTGTTTTGAACAAACCATAGGAAAGTATTCTGTCTCACCTCACATTTATCTTTTTTTTGGTGGAACTTAAATTTATCTTTTTAAATAAAAACTGCAGCTATAAATTGGCTACTACTTCACTATCAGTTACATAAACATGAACATTTTCAGACACTTCTCCCAGTTTAACTTCCTGCTTTTTCCTGCTGTTTCAGGCACTAGGATTTAATATGGCCAAAAAGTTCAAGCTGGAACATGGCCTGAGTGTGACAAGGAGTTGCCTCTGGTTATGGGGTAGATGTGGATTTGTTAAAATATGAAGGATTCTGAATATTTTTACCCCTTTTGATTTAATCTCTTTAAAAAAAGGAACATATTTTCACGTCAAAATCATTGAAGGCTCCTTAGTAACAAATTTACAAGGCTTGTGTATTACAGCACAACCCTGGAGGAAACAACCCCAATTATTGGGTTATTTTAGGACATCCCATTAACTTTGAGGGCACAAATGAAACTCCATTAGTAAAATGGATTCAGCTGTCTGTGGAGGGATGATATTTTCAAGAGGTGTTCTGATAAAAGGATTTGGGCTTGTTCCTTTGGAGATTTACAAACATTTATCATGTGATCTTCTGTGATATGTCACATTTCACCCCAATGAACCCAGCTCTGGCTGGAATTATGCTTTATTTTTCTCCAAACTATTTTTATGCAACTATTTATGAACTGTGTTTATTTATTGGGCTAGAAGTTGAAACTCTATCCCAGAGATTGTCTTGTATCTCAAAATGCTGTTTCAAACCTCGTCAGTCCTGATTTTTGCCCTGAACTTGGTGATGTTCTTACAATTCTTTTTTTTTTCCCTGCTAAATTTCTGTTCATTTCTCATTAGCCCTATGAGCCTTCACTCTGAAAATTACTCTGACAATTTTAGAGTGGGAATGGTTTGTTTTCAATCTTTTGGGGTTCAGTTAATTGCATTTTCCTGGTTATAGATCTGCCATAATTCCTGAAAATGATTCTACACTATTTGTGAGTTTCCCAGATTGAGTTGAACACAGGCTCATACTCATGGCTCCATTTCCTTGTAGGTTTTTATATTCGGACTTTGAAAATCAGTAATCAGCATCAATGCTCATTCAGAATTTTAGGAACTATTCTAATTTCCTGAATACATAATCTTTGTGAGAGAAAACCTTGCAGCTTTTGGATGTCACAAATCCTTCACTGTTCTGCTCCACCGTAGCAGCTGATGGATTCTGCTCAGACGTTTCGTGTCTTCTGTGAGAGGTGACAGCACTGCTGCCTTCTTTTCTGTTAAAATCCCCCAACGATGTGCATTAGACTTGCTTTCAATACCTTCAATTTTTTATTATTTTTTATCCTTGAGTTTTATGTCAATAATACAGGTTATTTAATTTTTCCAGTTGATTTACACTCCAATGTTGTATATCTATCTGTTGTAAACTGTCACTATCTTAGCATATGAAAAAAATAAATTATAGAAGTTCAAACAAAAAAATAGAACAATGCTTGTTTTAAGTCTCTTCTTTCTGCTGTGCTAAGAAAAGAAATTCACAACATTTACCCTCACAGCAATGAAAACCTTGAAAATCCCTTTTTTTTTTTTTCCTTAATACATACTTTAGAAAGATTTATGAGTTTCAGAATGATGTAGCTGGGACACTGTGGATATTCAGCAACCCTCAAAACAGGGCTGACACTTTAATCTTGGCCTGACAGATCACATGAGACCTGTGAATATAAGGTCTGGATAACACCTCTTAAAGTAATTTCCAGTTTAATACTCCAGATTGATAATGCTGATTTTCCTTCTCCATTTTTCACTCCTTATCAGTATGCCCTGCCATGGCAGAAGTTTTCACAGAGATTTTGATGCAGCTGAAGGTTGGTGTCACCTCATTGCAGTCACTGCCTCAGCCTTGCAATGGCCAGGGGGCTCCACTTGTCCAGTGGTAGATTTTTGAGTTTTATCTGTAAGAACCACTGATTAATCTGCAAACAGTCTCAAATAAATGACTCTGGCTTCACCATTTTTTTCCCCAGGATTTTTTATGTTCACCTGTTGGAACCCTGGCTGCTGAGAATTTC
>VYZP01036306.1:0-29258 GCA_013400635.1 Hypocryptadius cinnamomeus
AGCTGAAGAGGGACTTTTCAAGGGCAAAGATAGGACAAGGAGTAATGGCTTCAAACCGAAAGACAGTAGGTTTAGATAGGATATCAGGAAGAAATTCTTTACTGTGTAGGTGGTGAGGCACTGGAACAGGTTGCCTCAAGAAGCTGTGGATGCCCCATCCCTGGCAGTGTTCAAGGCCAGGTTGGATGGGACTCTGAGCAACCTGATCTAGTGGAAGGTGTCCCTGCACATAGCAGGGAGTTTGAATAGATGGTCTTGAAGGTTCTTTGCACACCCAAACATTCTGTGGTTCAATGATTCTATGATTATATGATAACCACTACATTAGAAATTATGCAGATCTTCTCAGCAGGGTTTGTAAGACCTACTTCTCACTTCACTTAAATCTGTAACTAAACTTCATTAAGTTTCACAAGTGCAAGTCTGGTTGTGCAACATAGTATAATGTTTGATTCTTCTCTCATTAGCAATTTTATGCATGTGACTGGAATTCTTCCATAAAAATATAAAAAGAATTTTCTAAGAAACTTAACAGCTTTCTTCTAATGAGAGCCATCACTTCAGCAGTACTGCTGCTAGTTGAAGGAAGGATCTGCAGATTTTTTTTTTTTTTTTTGGGCAAGCAACAGATATAAGTTGTCCACAAAGGCTGGAAATCATCAGACTTAGTTTGGTTAGCTTGGACCTGCCCTATTGTCTCCATTTATTTCCCTTGTTTCATTGAAGAGACAATTTAACTCAAGTCCTCATCTTTCAGAATACATAATTAAATATTAACAACCACTGCATAAAGGAAAAGTCAGATCTCCTCCTTGATTAAGGTTCTCTGACACAAGAGAAGTGTTGATTAAGGTGTCCCAAAGCTCATTTTCCATGCTTGACCACAAACTCTCTTCAACTCAGCCTCCAAAGGAGGTTCATGTCCACCAGCCCAGCTCCTGAGCTGACTGGTGGCAGTGACAGCTCTTGACATTTTGGCCTTGGGGACAGGCTTCTTCTGCCCATTGAAAACCACCTGGAGATATGTCCCCACATGGATTAGCTGAGCCTGTATCTACACTAGACACCTGGTCCTCCTCCAGGACAACTTGCAAGTGTTTGTCTGTGTCAGAAAACCATGACAATATTAACAACTCAAATAATAGGACAGCGTCTGCAAGCATGCGAGTGTTCAACATTTCTTATAAGCAGAATGGCAAAATACAGCAGCTCTGTACAGTTCTAGACTTGTTTGTTGTGTTGAGGGGTTTAAATGGTATTTTAAAAATATGTCTGGTACCTTTTCTCAGCACCTTCACTAAAAATCACTTGGAATTGAGGCTGCAGAAATAGTGAAAGTTATTTTGTTGCTGGAAACAGAGAGAAGAGGAAAGAGCATACCCTTACCAGTCCCTCACTAAGAAACATCTCCAAGATTTATCAGCCAGACCCAGGGGTAGTTACATGAATTGGTCAAGACAGCTAAAGTTGGAAAAATACATGGGTTGTGACAGATGAAAGTCCTGAGTGTCTGATCTGGCATTTGCAAAGACCCTCCAGCTGCTTCCACTGCGTGAACAGTGCTAATAGCGAGGAAATTTCCAGTCTTGCCCTATTCCTACAAATCCCTCTGACCTCAGATGTTCCTACTTCTTCTATTATGTCTTTCCTATGCAAGCCAAATCTGCAACTGGGAGCCCAAAATGCCACCATTTTCTCTCTCCTTTGCCTTCTCAGCATGGTTTTCCAGTTATCAGGGAGTCTCTCTGGGCTTCAGCTGCAGACTGGATATAAACTCCAGGTTTACAAGAAAACTAAGCAAGTTTAGTAAACAGAAGGGATTATCTATACCATCTGTGCTTTAAATGTCATTTTGAGTGTTTCAGGAAAGGTCACCTCAGACTGGTAATCCAACACCAAGTCTATATGTATGTGAGAAGTCAGTCTATATGTACAGGAAAAATCAGTGAGGTGGAAGCAGCTCCTTCTCAGCTGCTGGGCTGGGCATTCAGCCCCACAAGCTTTGAGGAGGATTTCCATACTCATTGCTTTTCTCAGAGCTACCCAAGCAACTCAGCTAACCCAGGCTCAGCTGAAACTTCTCTCAGCTGAGAGACTTAGCACCAGGACAAATTCCTCAGCTGTCCTTGGGACCAGTACCTTCCTGCCTAGTAGCCATAGCAGCAACAGAAATGAGGTATGGGTATGGGAAAAAAATTTTTAGGAACAAAGAAACTGAATAAAATTCAAAAAATATATTTTTTACAAATGTTTGGCCCAAATTTGTGTCAGAAGAAACTTTAGATTGACCTTTGCTGTGAATGGAATAATAAGGAAAGACATTTTAAAATTAGTAATCACAATCAGCCCTGGATAAAATTTCACCAAGCATCAGACAAAAGCACTTGTCCTTCCATAGTGGGACCACATACAGCAACCCAGGGCCATGAATAATTATTGTATTCATTCTTCATCTTACGTTTCTTTGCACTCCTTCCTTCAGCTCCCAGCAGCGTCTTTGCATATATAACCAATTTTACTGAGCTGAATTATTATTGGCCAGAATATGCCTTCCTTTTTCTCTAAGAAAAATAAATGTCAAGTAAAAAAGATAAATCCTGAAGCTGAAAATTCTGTCTGATATTATCAACTCTCAGTTTGAACTCAGCTGGAAGCTTGCATCTTCCTTCAGAGTACTCTGAAAAGTCACAGAGTGCTATTGTTAGCATTATATACTAGCTACATTAGTTTGCATTCTATTTCCTACCATTCTTCTTTCAGAAATAGTACGTGAAAATATTCATGCTCAGATTTTATTTTCACTAATGCATCTACATACAGACATTAGTAATTCAGAAAGATGTATGGAGGAATTTTGCCAAGAAAGTAAGAGCTGAAAATATCAGTTATAGTCCAGTACAGAAAATGTATCTTTTATACACTGAAATTTATCCATTTTAAATATGATCTTGAGTAGAAAATAATTTCAGAAACCTTTGTGAGGCTTTCAAAAAGTAGTGGTAAAGAGCTCTATTCAGTTCATTCTAAAGATGAAGCAAAACAGCTGTTAATTGATGTCCAGAGACCACCTAGCAAAAGGAGGAGAGCTTTGTTCTCAGTACGTCTGGTATAATCCAGAACACCTCACAGCACGGCATTATTCACTATCTGTGTTTGAACAGGGCTCATTGCAGCTAAATACAGTAAATCCACAACTTTCAGCTGAAAGCTGTTCACTTTAACATAATGTGCCCCTGCTGAAAATACAGCAAGGCAGGCAAAGGGAAATTTTTGTTTGTTTAGAAGTTGTGGGAATTGCAAGGTGGGTGTCAGGCCTTTCTTTTTATCTTCTCTGATAACAATGAAGTGAGGGCTAGAGTTGCTTTATAAATAGCAATAGAAAAGCATTTGATCATGGTATTAACTAACTAATATGTCTTTTTTTCTCTCTCTCGGATGATGACAATATCATAGTTTCAAAGCACAAGTTTTAATTATTCAGTTGCAATACAGTGAATCTTAGTGGACTTCTGTCATTCCCTAAAGAAATCCGTATGCTCTGAAGCTGCATTTATGGACCAATTATTTCTGATAAAACATCCCATATCTGGTAAGGCACAAGCCAAACAAATCCAGAAAACTAAAGCATTCTCTCACTTTTAATGTTTCCATGAAATGTGCTCCAGTGGTGGAACCTGAGGCTATGTTCTTTGAATATGTTAGAGTACATATTTCATACATTATATATCTATTTTTAAAACTTAGGAACAGCCAAATAAAAAAGGACTTGTATGCCAGAAGTTCATATTTTTCACCCAGCTGTCAAAAATGAACCAATAAAAGATTATTACTCCTCACAACCCAACCCCCACTAAACATATGATAAATGCACTTTTTGAGAGATGCTCACAACCTCTACCTGCAAAAAATCTTTACACATACAGGCTATGTTAGGGCTTTTTGTGAGGGCACTTTTATCCTTCTGGCTGGTGTCTGTAACAACCAAAATAAATAGGGAATAGGAGGACAAACTGCTGGTTTCTAACAGTCATCTAGGAAGCCCCCAAACACCTTGTCATTTCTAGATGTCATTCAGGCATACACAGTCATGAGCCAATTATTGAGTTAATTATTCCACAGCCAGACAGTACAGGCTGTTATGTGAAGGCTGTCCTGATTGCTTTTTAAGCATTGTTTTTTGAGATGATTCCCCACTCCCAAACTCATTTGAAGCATCAATTTCAACATTTAGGGTGTCTTTGACAGCGACTGTGCAAGGGAAATGCCCTTTACAGGCTGTAAATTTAAGTAAAATTTTCAAAAGCAAACAATAAAATCAAGTCTGATTCTGTGCACAACTGGTACCAACAAATTTCTAAAACATCTTTCATTCACATAGAGGCAATAAATTGATATTATAAGATGGATGGATGGATGGATGGATGGATGGATGGATGGATGGATGGCATCCTTGTTCTTTCCCTGTGCCATGTACCCTCTTCACCAGCTGCACAAGAGGGTAACAGTGTGTGGAGGAGTGCAGCCACTTGGTGCCATCTGCTGCTTTCCATACCCACCATGGGTGCCAGCAGACAGTGCAGCATTTCATTGCCCTTTTAAAAAGTGGGTTTGGGAAGACTTTCTGCACCATAGATCCTTTTATCCATACTGTGCCAACAAGCATTGCAGGAGCTGGAAACCATAGTGCAGTTAGGTGAGTGGAGTCCCTTTTTAACATGTTAGAAAAATTTCAAAATGAGCTCATTGCCATCAACCTCGAGCAGTTCTGGGTTTTTGGAGGCATCACAACTCAAAGTCTCATTTTTTAAATCTACTTTTCACTGTTCTCTGTTTATACCACAGTGGAAGCTGGCATTCAGGAAATCAGTATGAATGAGGAATTGATGAATTATCCAATAGCAGCATAATCTCCAAAGTGCACTTCTAAACTTATGAATCCAAAAACTTTATCCAAATAAAAAAAATCTTGAGCTGAAATCTTACCAGTTGGTTTGGAGTTTGACACTGGGGCTGTCCTTTCCCTCCTTTGCCCTGAAATCATCCCCACAGAATTAGTTGCAGGTCACTGGCATTGGAAATGCTGCTCTGTGCTGCTCCAGCAGCCCTATACTTGTCTGGACTGGCAAGAGAGCCAGCCAGCATCCAGCACAGTGTGTTGCCAAAACAAAGCAAAATAACTGCAGTGAATGGTCTTCCCTGCTCTGCATTTTTTGAATGTGTTTGTACTCCAGGGACCAAATGGTTTTGCAAGATTGATATTCTTTTGCATGTGTGTATCCAGCGAAGAGAACAGTCTTCCTGGATTACTTGAGTGTGTGTTTTTATATGTATATATGTGCCATAAGCAGTCTCCCCTGCTTGTCCTGCCGTGTAGGCAGCAGATTTCCACTGAGGTGCATCGCCGTGCTAAAGTCAAGCAGCATACATGGTGAGTGGAACTTAGACATCTGTATTCCAGGAAGATCGTGGCTAATGTTGCTGAATTAAGTTGCTAAGCACTGTCCTTGTTAATGACTGACTAGTAACACGAAAAGGGAAGTGGCCAGCTTTGGCAGACTTTGAAAGCTGCGTGAATCAGGCACTGAGTACACAGAGGGCTTTTAGGCCATGCCAGATGCTCACAGGCAGGCCCCCCCTCACTGCCCTGTTAATGGATGAAACTGTCACAGCATGGCCCAATATAAATACCACGTGAACAGCAGAGCCTTCAGCAGCAGGTGCCTGGGTTCAGAGCCCCTGGAGTCCTGGGGGTGACAGGGAAGCCTCTCTGGGCCCAGCTGTGCCACCCCCCTGGTACAGTGTGATGCCCCCTCAGGCATCCCATGCCAGGGGCCGAGGGAGGTAAGCCAAGGCCCCTGCTGCCCTGGCACTGGGGAATTGCTCTACTCCTTTGTCTCATGCATCTACCAAAGCATTTATTAGCACATCACTAGCCACCTGCATAAAACTGAACAGGCTATTTGCAATCTTCTCTCTTCTACGTGCTGGCCATCATCAGAACACAAAAGCCCATCAGACCATTTCTTTACTCAGTAGCCACAAATCTGCTGAGTGATGATGGCACGCATCAAATCTTGTCAGAAGGAAGCAGAACTGATACATGCTCTCCTCAAATGAAATTAAGAAGTATTTCATGTGGGTGTAGACTCAGCAATTGGTGATAGGCTTTGGCAGCAGGGCTCCATCTCCTGGTTTTAGGAAGATATTGTCTGACAGGGAAACAGTTCATTATCAAAAATACTTGAGAAATTAGGACATTATTGATACACTGGAGAGATTCTGAGATGGGTTAAAGATTGATGTAATTTTTCATTTCTGAAATACAAAAAACATTACCAAGATTTTATGATAATATATGCTGCTGTATGTAGCTTCAGGCTTGCTTCCTTGAAATTAAATTAAAACATTTTGACCACATAGAATACTCCTGCTGTCACTGAAGCAGTGTGCTAATCTGGACTTCATTTCCACCTGAGCCTTCAACTAGTTGCTGTAGCTGAATTTTAAAGGTCCCTTCCAAGCCAAAACGTTCCATGAGTCTATGAAAACATCTCAAAGATGCATTTTGCTGTTTTTCTTTGTCTCAGAAAAGGTCACTGGGGACATCATCTTAGATGTGGGAAGTGGAACAGCTGCTCCTCTGGGATGTACAATTTTCCAGACCACTGTCATCTTTCTCTACAAAATTCATCTCACCAGCATGCTGGAGATACTGACCTTTGACATGGGTATGTCTTCATTAGCACTCATTCACCAATTCTGAAATGCATTCTTATTGGGTTTTTATCTCAATCAAATGAAGAGACTAGGAGATACTTTCACATATTTATCATCCACACACTGCTCAAGGACAGACAGGCAGCAATGTGGTCAGTTCATGGACCCAAAGCTGACTAACAGCATAGGAATTGACACATTTCCCTGCACTGCCTCAATGCAAAGCAATGAAAAATTTAAAAAAAAAAAAAAAATCACAGCAGAGAAATTTGGGCAAACCTGTCTAACAACAATCCTTGTATGAGAAGTGAGAACCAGCTTTACTTGCAAATGCTATTGTTCATACTAGGTTCAGACACACATAAAACATACCTGGAAAGTAGGATGAAGGTCAAACCTTGAGGTGATCTACAAAGGGAATGTTAGCAGAGGAAATGTAGCATTTGCAGTGAAATGAGTAAGATAATCTGCTATGCAAGAAAGCAGTGATCACCTCACATAAAAGTCCTGCTTATTATTTTTAATGGTTGAAGAGAAAAGCTTTTGAAATACTGAAATAGTGCATTGAAAATTCAAATAGTGCATTGAAATATTTTTATTTCAAGCTATATATTTAAATGATGACTTACAGTGCAGTAGCAGAGAAGGCATCAAGAAAAGTCAGCATTCATCACAATCATCATTTACAGTTACTATTCAAAACACCAGTCCAAAAGGCAGAGCATATCAAGGAAACACCTGATTCCTACACCACAAACCATGCAGTCTGAGTTTCTCTGTTATCTGTTGCTCGAACAGCCAGAAAAATCCTTTCAGTTCTTCCTGTACAATATTCTAAGAGGCCTGTCCTTATCTTCCCACTCTCCCTGAAGTCAATGGAAATCTACTTTGCAGTGGTGATGCATCTAGTCCCAGCTCTTTAAAAATGCCACTACCAGCAGAAGTTATTCCTCTTCCGAGCAGGTAATACTCCACATGGATATGACATTTTCAAAGGCTGCAAAGGTAGACATGCAGGACTTAAAGACATTTCACCCTGCTTTCAATTTACCCTGTCCTTTTCACTGTCTCCTTGTGGACATCACTCGTTTTTCATACAAGAAGTGGGCACAAAAAAATCCTACAATTTGCTGTCATGAGGTACTTTTTTCTCTATGTTGCCTTATGTCTTTTCACCAAAAAACATTTTACTCGTCAATGGATGACATCAACATAACTGATGGTGTGATGTTGAAAGGCAATTTCAATGTAAATGAGCTTCATTGCAACAAGATTTCAAATGTAGCAGCTTTCTTGTGTCTGTCATAAATGACAGGTTACTCTGCCCAGTGATCTCAGTATACGTTGAGGAGTGTTGTGCCAGTATTGTGTCCACATTTCAGGCATTTTGCAACGCAGTAAAGTGACCCTTAAAAAATACTCCAACACACCCTTTTGATCAGTTTGTGGCATCTTTGATCCGGCCATACAGCATTTTCTGCTGCATCATTCCCATAGAAACATGAAAAAAACATGGGAATGAGTCACAATATAGTCCTTTTTTCTCTTCACTCTTTTTTTTTGGAGGATAGTACTTATGCATATCCAGGTTACAAAATAATTTGACAAAAACAATTATTTTGTAAAAAAAAATTAGGCATAAGGCCAAATGGAGGTAAGAGCTTGATAATAGCATGAAATCAGACAGCCTTAGATGTGCCTGCATTTAAAGTGGCAAATGAGCCACTGGGAACCAAATTTTCCCAGTTTCGTAAAGGCAATATTTTATTAACTTCACACGCTACACAACTTCCAGATATTAGCCATGGGAGTATTGTGCATGACTACCATGTTACTCCAACTTAATCCTTTCATTGTTGCCTAGGCTGGTGGCTCCTTGCTTTTGTGACTCCGGGAACTGGCAGGGCTGACTTTAGCAAAGCTGTGGCTGAGAACATGGGTCAGTGCCCTGTGGAGGATAGTAATGATNTGTGGAGGATAGTAATGATAAAGCAAGTGGAGAAGGGCCCTACAGGCAAAGTGGGTTGACCTTGGCTGGCCACCAGCTGCCCACCAAGCCACTTTCTCCCTCCCCCTCTTTAGCAGGACAGGGAGAGAAAATAAAATGAAAAGCTTGTGTGCTGAGATAAGGGCAGAGAGATTGGTCACCAGTTACCACCCCAGGCAAAACAGACTTGTCTTGGGGAATATAATTTAATTTTTTGTCAGTTAATGACAGAGTAGGATATTGAGAAATAAGAATAAATCTAAAAACCCCTTCCCCCCACCTGTCCCTTCTTCTGGAGTTTGACTTCAGTCCCAATTTGCCTACCTCCTTTGCCACAGTGGCACAGGAGACAAGGAATAGGGGTTGCAGTTAGTTTATCACACGCTGCTGCTGTTGCTCCTTCCTCCTCACACCCTTACCCTACTCCAGCACTGGGGGCTTCCCACTCAATAGTCCTACCTGAGCTACTCCTGCATGGGTCTGTCCCTCAGACTGCAGTTCTTCAAGGGCTACTCCACCATGGATCCCTTTCCATGGGGTCAGTTCTCCAGGAACAGAGTGCTCCAGCATGGGTCCCTGCCAGGACCCTTCCCTGCACCTTCCTCCATGGCATCTCTGCCTGGTCTGGCATAAGGTCCTCCATAGGCTGCATGTGGATCTCTGCTCCACTCTGGACTTCCACAGACTGCAGAGGGGCCTCATCATGGTCTTCATCAAGGCCTGCAGGGGACTCTCTGCTCCAGTGCCTGGAGCACCTTCTCCACCTTGATGTCTGCAGAGCTGTTTTTCTCATTTTTCTCATTTCTTTCCATCACAGCTCTTGCTCAGCATTTTTTTACTCTTTCTTAAATATCTTATCACAGAGGTTCTGCCAGCATTGCTAATGGGCTTGGCTTTGGCCAGCAGCAGGTCCATCTTGGAGCCTGCTGACATAGGACAGTGTCTGGTGTCCTCTCACAGAAGCCACCTCAGTGGCCCTCCACTACTAAAACCTTGCTGCACAAACTCAAGACAAGAGGCAACCACTTCAGTAGTCCACTCTCATGATAAATGTCAATCAAGCCCAGAACCACCACATATAAAATCTGCTTATGGGAATGTGGTATCAGCTTTTGGTCAATGTTACTAGGCACACAGAGCTGCAGCTGTATGAATGGACATCTGATGTTATGAACTGCACAGCAAAAAAAACAAGATTCAGCTAAGCAGAGAGCTGGAGACTGAATTCTGAATTTTCAGAGAGCAGTCCGTGCTTCAAGACAGTAGAAATCAAATGTGCCACAGTTTCTCCCACTTCATTCCCTAATTATATTTCTAATTGATTTAAAGCTGAATTCAGAAAATTTTTCTATCACTATATTAGTATGCTTTATGTAGCCTGTACAAAATACTGCTTCTTTTGTGATAATTGTTTCTTTCTTTACTTTTTCCCCTCTCTTTTTTTTCACACATTTTTGTATGCATCATTTCTCTGTACAGCTTTGAAATGCATCATGAGATGCCAAAGAGCAGTGAGGTCACAGAATAATAACTTCAATTTTCCTGTTTTTTTTACTATTGAATTTCAGAATGTACATTTTCTGTTGCCTTGTGAATAATGAAATTCAAGATAACTATTTTAAAAAGATGGAGAAATCAATAAAATGTTCTGTTTTGTTCTAAAGAAAGCTGCATCTGTGAATCACTAAATTTCCATTTTGTCCCCAGACTACCATTGCTTGCTTTTCCTCCCTACCACATATTACTCTCTGGTGTCTCAGGTGTACCATAAGGATCAGTATTTGTTTTCTGAAGGTGGGAGTGAACTTTTTAATCCTCAAGTTGAAAGAAGTGGTGTATCATTCATGCCTGCCTGCCACATAAGGATGTGTGTCAGTCCCCAGTGCAGACAGCAGCACACAATAGCTGACACCTCTGAGTGGGTCTCTGAAGATTTCAAGGCAGACACCAGCCTGTTTTTTTCCAAGCATATTCCCCAGTGTGTCAGCTGTGGCACTCTTAAATATAAAGGTATGGATCAAGCTCTTTATTTTTGTTTCCCCCTCCTAATAGCTGAATTATTATGGGAACACGTTGTGAAAATTACATCTTACTATTTGGAACTTGCTAAAGGAATGGCATTATTACCTACAAGCAGCTAATTCCACATCTTCCACTCTGAGAGTGAGGCCTCCTTGCTAGTGCAAATGAGCCACTGGCCAGGCAGAACAACACCAGCTCCCACCTGGCTACAGCTCTCTCCAACTACTGCATGAATTCAGTTTTTCAGATGGGATTTTGGTGTGCAGTAGTAGAAACTGAGGAGCCAATGTGCAGAAAACAAACCTTGTCACAGAGAACAGCTCTCACAGGTCTTGCTGTCATTTTCCAAGCCTGACTTGTGTTAAATCATTTCACAGTGCAGAACTTGTCCTTGTTTGCATTTAAATCCCTAGGTGAATTCCTCCTGAATCCCTGGATGGCTTTGTGTTCAGCAGAATCTAGATCTGGTCATGGCAGTACCCTGGGGCCAGCAGCGAGATCCACACCATTCTGTATTTGCAGCACACCTGGAAGGCAGCATCGGGGGAGAGGCAGCACAGGCTCACAGCTCCCATGTGTGTTTCCCAGCAATATCTTTAGCACCATGAGTAACTATTTAATGCTGATGAGCAAAGCCTTCAAATCTGGGTGTATTTGAGGAGAGAACCTATATTACTGCAAATAATAATTCAGCACAAAAATGAAATTAAAAATTAAAATAAAAAATATATTGTTGGATACCCAAGGGAAATGGTATTGTCAGAACCAAGACGATAACAAGAAAATACAGCTACAGAGTGTGTTCTGTCACGTGGCAGGTAGCATGTTACTGCATGTCCAAAACCCCGATCACAAACTTAGTACCAGCTATTTCTATTCCCCCAGCACCCTGTTAGGAAGAGGGAGCAAGCAAGGGGAAGTCTGCCCAGAGCCTTTGCTTGTGCAATCTGCAGAGCTACAACACAGTGGTGGTTCACGTGAGAGCATGGCCTCCTGGCACAAAGCACCAGCACAAAGCACCCAGTACAAGGGGGCTTTGCTTTACTCTGGGCAGTCCATAGGCTTTCAGTGGGTAACCCAAAGAAAGGCTACTGAGGAGGAACAGGCCTCTTAAAATGTTTTCCCTGCTCCACTGAAGTATTTTTAAATTACTTCATGGCCAAAGGAAAACCAGATGAGTTCCAAAAGAAGAGATGAATGTTTGGTGGAATAACACTCTAAGTGTAGCAGGAATTTTCTACTTTTTCGCAGTTGCTGACATTACAGGATGAAAACCTCATTTATGTTATGAGAAGCCTTGGGAGGGTAACACTTTAAAATTAAAGGAATCTCTATAAAATACAATAACTTCTATATTTGTTAGCTTTTAGGGTGCATTTTTCTTAAAAAGTGACCTGAGGTCCAGTAAAAGGGGGCTGGGGGGGGCGGAATCTGCAAAACTAAATAAAACTTAAAACATCATTACTGCTGATATAACGTGCAGAAGCTGAATAAAATAAATAAATAACATACATTTCTATGCTCAAAATAGCTCAACTGCTGCTATAAAGACATTCTGAGAGCCTTCTGTTTAACAAAGAAGGCACTAACTCAAAGATATTAAGGCTTTGCTTAAAGATACTTCAGGCATTTTCTTCTTCACTTCACATCAGTGGTGAGGCTTGCAGTAGTTAAAACTTAAATAATCTTTCCCCACAGTCTGTATCAACTTCTGTTCTTCTTCCTCCCAGTGCATTTCAGTGCTGGAATGTTACATATGGTATATGTATGCTGAGTTGCAAAAATTATTCTGGTAGAAAATGAGGAAATCTGAGCATTAATGAGCAGCTGAATTTTGTCTGTATTTGAACTCTTCATGTGCAAATGTTTTCATGGGATTTCAGCTCATTCAGAAAGAGGGATGAGTGCCACACATGTACCTCAGCTGCTGGATGAGATACAGTATTTTGACCTCAAGCCCAGTTCAACTTGTCAGTGGCTGCCAGGTCTTTTACACAAGATTGGACTTTAGAAGGTGAGTCCCAGAGTCACAGAGGTCCTACTCATTTCAGTGAAGACAGCATGTCCTTACCATGAGCCAGGCTGCAGAGGTAAAGTTTTGTCACTGGTGTGAGTCATGTGAAATTTAATTTATTTCATTAATTTCAACCTAAATATATTTCTATTTTATCTTTTTCATGATTTGAGCACTTACTTCTGAAGCCTGTCCAGTGAATTTTCAAATGTCAAACTCCCAAGGCATCTTGAAGGCATACGGTACAGATCACTGACAGCATCTCAGGATCAGCTACTAGGACCATTCTAGTATAAGCAACATAGTAAAAGTTTAAATCAGACACAAATGATAACACTATCAAGGATTTAATGTAACTCCTCACATTTCTTGCTGAGGCTTGAAAATTATTTCTTGCTTTCCCTTGTGTTTCTGAAGACGAAAAGTTGTTGAAAGCCTGTACTCTCACTCCTAGTGCCTGCTTTACCTAAACAAAAGAATGGTACAGTACTTGTTCGCAGTTTTCCATCATAAACTGTTATCTTCCTCATATCATTTCTAGACTGTGTATGTGATTAGAAGACTATTATTTCTAAGAGCGTGTAAGTTAGCAGTAGCTGAGACAAAAAAACTTTCATGCCCAGATTAAAGGGGGAGAAAAAAACCCTGTGAAGCTCCAAAAGGTTCAGCAAAGTTGTTTTACACTTCATTCTCTCTTGTCAAGTTTAATCCAAATCTTAATATATTAAGTGTTATTAGCATTAATTTCCAGGCATGTGATATAGATGAGGCCTAATCAGTTTCTATGCCATGTCATCAA
This sequence comes from Hypocryptadius cinnamomeus, assembly GCA_013400635.1. Lineage (NCBI taxonomy): Eukaryota > Metazoa > Chordata > Aves > Passeriformes > Zosteropidae > Hypocryptadius > Hypocryptadius cinnamomeus. The sequence continues at coordinate 13,540 of VYZP01036306.1, forward strand.
GAATTCATATGCAAATGTGCCCAGATCATTTAATCATGAGATATTGTTCCTTAATCAAGCTACTGAAAACAGAAACACTGCTAGAGAAAAGAAATTATCCCCACAGACAAGACCAAGAGACATATTTTTGATCACAATTTCTTTTTAATCTCTCCCTCAAGAATTCTTTTAAGTTATTTTAGGAAAATTAGAAAAGCCCATATTCTGTGGCCTTCAGACTTTTTCCCTGAACATTTTTTAACCTATTCATTATTTTCTTTGGCCCAAGTTCCCAGATCAAAGTGAGCTTGATTTCTCCATGCACAAATCTGTTTGCTGTGGACCCTGGGGTTATACAATGTGCAAGGGAGGTTATCAGTTAATGCTGTATTTAAAATGAATTACCATTCATTTTAGCATTCATTTTTGCCATTCATTAATTAGGTAACCCAGTTGTTAAATAGCTGCTGGATTAACAAATAAAACATTGTTTAGTAAAGCAAAACATTCAGAATTCTTTCTTAGTTTCCACAGAATTCAATTTGTTTATAGACTTCATTATCAGAACAGAAAAGCAAGAATCATCACGGAATTCTATAGGCTTTGTTTGGGATTTATCTCATCTAACCTTGGCCAGCTCACATCAGAGTTTACATCTGAGCTGGTTATGCAGTGTCTCTCTCTCTAGTGAGCAGCAAGAAACATGCATTCAGGGATGCAGTTCATTGCAATTTATTTTATACATTTACATTTATATTTGAGTGAGTGATATCCTAATCAGTAAATATTTCAAACTACATAAAAACTGTCTCTCACACAGACACAGAAGCCTTTCATATTAGAAAAACTAAAACCTAAAATGCAGCATAAGTTCAGCTAGGGGGGGTTTATGATGGCTTGAGTATCTTTAATTCACCTGTCCTCAATGCATTTTGATACACTCCTAATTGAAAGATCACATCCTTTTTCCCCATCAGATGCCACCACTCCATGCAGGATTAATGACCTTGCATTAAGTGACTGAGAAAGGGAATACAGGCTATGTGGAAAAGTCAGAATCCTTGGCACTATACAACATTTTGATAATTAAAACAAAAGCAATGTGGTACACAGGGAATTAATTTTTTTAAGCTGTTGACAGGTTGCAAAACACATTTGTAAACAGTGCGGTCTCATTAAGGGCATGAATTCTTAAGGCCATGCCAGGGTCAGTTCTTGGCCTTTGCATTTTTGTTAATGCTCTGGAAGAGATGAGAGAATCTTTACTGATCAAAGTGTGCATGTGACTCATGAAGACGGTACACTGAAACAAATGAGCTGATATGCTGCTGCAAGAAAATGACATGTGCATCAATACAGATAATTGTAATTCAACAATATTTAGGAGTTACAGACATAATGAGACACTGTTGGGAACAGTAACTTAAACGATTGGGGCATCATGTCAGTCAAATGGAGATTAGCTCCTTGTGCAGTATGAAAAGGATATAACAGCAAAATAAAATGCCAATCATGTCATGAATTAGCAGAACAATACCAAAAAGTGTTAGAAAAGTTATGCAACCTGGGACTAACAAGCCTCCTTCTGAGATTCTGGTCAGAGTCCCAGCACCCACAGCTGAAAAAGGAATAAATAGGGTCTCTGTGGTTCAGAGGTGAACCAGGAGAAAGATCAAAGGACTGGGGAAACTGCCATGGTGGAAAACTGAAGTTCAGTCTGTTTATCTTAACAAAAAGGCTAAAGGGTCCCCTGATCACAGCCTCTAATTACCTCTAGGAGGAATAGAAATTCAATAATTGAGGGCTCTTCTCTCTCAAAACCACAATCACAACAAGATGAAGTGCCTGAAAGTTGAAAGCAGAGACATTCCAAAACAGAAATTGCATGTATTAGTAGTATGAAAATTAATCACTCCAATAATTTAACAAAATAATGATAGCTTGTTCATACTACAAATATTTAAATTGGGATTTTCTAACTTTTTTAAAGAGATGCTGTAGTTAAACTAAACCTAATTCTGGGAAGAACTGACCTATGCTACACTGGAGGTCAGACTAAATTACCATCTCTGAATTCAGGATCTAGAACACCATTCTTTAATTTAATTGCTGAATGAGGCCTCTGTGTCTTATTTGCAGTACATTATCCAAAACCTCACATGGTTACAAAATGTTCTTTTTTCATGGAATTTCTTTTCCTATATTGTTAGGGTGTGGCACCAGCATTAACCTGTAGAGCAGGCCAGCTGAAGATGGATAAATGGAATTGTGGGTATTTGGGGGAAAGAGCATGAATATGAGTTTAAATTTGAAAGTACCTGTTAATTTGGATGCACAATTTGAAAGGTTTGTACTTGATCTTTGAAAATATCTTTCACTTTTTAGCACTTCACATATTTAAAGCACAGTTCCTACCAGCATCAGTCATGGCTCTAAAATGTCAATACTCCTACAAACCAAACCCTAGAAATTCACATGGAAACTCAGAAATGAACATGACATAGTTAGTGACTACTTGTGTATGAAAACTTATTTCAAATTATTCCTGTGATAGAGAACTGCAGGAACTCTGTATCCAAACCCAGTTTGAGGCAACATTCAAAGATTTAATTTAGAGATCAGTCTTTCCTATTCTGAAACCCCTTTCTATGATCTGTACAGACCATTTTGTTCCTGTAGCATAGAAGACTGGGATAATAAATAGCAATCCCCTTCACTACACAATCCTAGTTAATCCTTGGAATATACCCTGTCGCCACAGTCAGTCTCATAAAGGTCCTATGATAAAATTATGTATAAAGAGATAGTGAAGGTACAGTATAATGCATATATAGCCATGATGCCATAGAGACTTTTTCCACAATTCTGGTATTTCTTAGTTATCAAGAGTTTGAATTAGCAATCCTGGTGTTTTTTTTCCTGTTTGCAACAGCTCGGTTTTAAAAACATTGGTTCCCTCAGTTCTTCTATTATCTTTTAAGCAGAAAAGGTATCACTGTCATTTACCAGCTGGTTCCTCAATAGAGTAAAGATTTTTCAGACCCAGCAGACCCATCAGAATTGCGGCATACAGGCTAGAGCAGGAATGAGCTCACACTGGACAGCCGACATACTTCTCTATCCCCACATGCTTTCTCACTGAATTTCCTACACAACTGCCTAAGCAGAGTGCTCTGCTACCATAGATCACTCCCTCATGAACTGTAGCATGTCCATCCCTCACAACTTCTCTCTGGCTCAGACCTTCCCTAGTTTCACTCATGACTTCCTATCCCTGCATGTGCACGGAGGTAGGGATATAATAGTGAGCTCTTGCAGGTGCAGAAAGAAGGGGGAGGATCTTCTTGGCATGCGTCTGCATGCAAGAAAGGTAGGACAAAAAGGGGAAGTCCAAAGAAAACAAAAAGAGAGAGAAATCTAAAGAAACAGATTCTTTGGACACCTGCTGGTGCTTCTCTGGATCTGCTACAAAGGCAGATCTAGGATCTGAATCAGAGACCAGAGCTTTGTATCAAAAAAAATTCCTTTGGCCGTTAAGCACATTGTGATGCAGTGGGTGCATGTAGCAGGCTGAAGGCAAGGCAGAGGTGACAGAGGCCACCCGGTGGCAGCCACCCCTGAGGTGAGGTGAGGCTGCTGCAAGCCAGGCTCTGTGCAGTGTCCTGGAGCTGAGCAGCAAATGCTCCCCTAAACAAGCTGGGGCACCAGCTGTACTGGTGTGCATGGGCAGCACTGGGAACACCAGACCACCCCACAATGCTGGCTTCATTCTCCAGAGGTACATTCCTAACTTGACTACTTTACAGGCTACATAATTCTTTGAGTAGCAGAGAGGTGCCTGGGAGAAAGAGATTTTCTCTAATATGCAGGGAGTATATTGTGCCTGACTAATTTATGGGTGCTTATTGACAAAAGGGTTTATCTGTGTTTTCTATCCATTCAATTACAAATCTCTGTAAGTTTTGACTCATGGGGACCCATATAATAGTTTGATGAATGAATCTGTGTTTTCTGATAAGGCAATGAAATTTTTGGTAGGATGCAGTAATTCATTTCTTCATAATTAATGGGTTAGAGACAATACATTACTGAAATAACTGATTGTTGAGCAACAAATATATAAAGGTGAGCCAAAGCCTATATAAACTGCCAGTTATGAACTGACAGTGCCTTTGTAACAGTATCAAATTCAACACAATGTGTAAAATTAAATTATAAACGAATTTCCAAGCAGTCTTGGTCCTAGGTATTTATTGCCTATCGTATCCATCGGAGACACCCCTTCCTCCTTCAGTGCCTTGTCTTCACTGTGGTGCCACCCACCTGTATGTAACACCTGGCCTCACAGACTGTGGGGCTGGAGTTGCTACACTTGCCTTGTCCTTCATCATCACCTCACATGCTTGGTGATTTCCAAGACCCTTCAAGTGGACAGTATTGACTGGGGAGTTGGAGGGATGGCTTGGGTATGTATTGTCTACAAGGGAGAGGCAATCTGTGTCAGGAGGCCAGATGCTTCTCCCCAGAAACATTCCCATGACATTTCCTATCTAATGAATATGCCATTTGGGTCATTACGTGTTCAGTATTTCTAGAAACTCGTGTTTCACTTAATGACACTGTGAATATCAGTCATTATCAAAAGTTTTTATCCTCTACATAGAGGCTTTCAAGGAGATAATGTTTCTTCATCTTATTTGTTGAAAGGTCAAAATTGTATTACAGAGGATCCTGCTTGTATTCTGTTTATATTTAATATCTATTTGGAGAAACCAAAAGTACAAACTGTGGCCAACAGGCTAGATAGGACAACAGATGTCGATACCTATAAACAAAACAAGCTCTCCATAATTATGCCTTAAAGTATCCAATTGTGCAAATCTATATTAAAATACTAATGTTGCCTGGTTTCCACCCAGTAGCCTAAGGTACTGCTTCTACAGTTTATTAAGAACATGAGCAAAAAAAAAAAAGAAGCCATTTAGAACCTTTCTGATTCTTGCTGCTGGAATATCTCCACAGAGAGCCTCCTTATAATCAGCATAACTATTTGAAATTTGTGCATAGCTTTCATCAGCAAAGACTTTGTGTAACTTGTCATATATTAAAGACACTTTCTGTGGAAAGAGTTTGGCCCCTGTGCCATGGGTCAGCTCCCACTTGTACTCTGAATATAATGAAAAGTAGTGGTTTCAACACTTGTACCAGGCCAGAACTCCCAAAGCTTGGTGGTACCCAGAGGAGATAGGATCACCTGCCTGATGTACAGGACAAACTATAAACTGCATTGCTGAGTTAGACACAGATAAACTCCACTGACCTGTATTTCTGACACATTGGGTGCACACCTGCCTGCCTCCTTGCAGGATGTGCTGGCAGATGCAGACACCACAGCTGCTGAAGTCACCTGCCTCAGGTATAGCAACAAAGAAAGGGACACGTGGCCATTTTATGCTGAAGGGTTCATCAGTTTTGGCACCTTGGATCATGAGGCTATGGACATTCTGCTATGAAGAACAGCCAGCCCCACAGATGGCTTCAGAGCCAAATTAACTTCTTCTGTCTATTGTCTGTCACAGGGTACTTCATGATGTGTGTCAGCAAAGAGGGGATTTGAGAACTAGACCATTTCTCCAGACCATTACCCATCTTCTAGGGTATCCTTACTAGCACTACATATGTGTCTGATGCTCTGTGCAGTGGATACCTGTCCTGGAGATCATAACATCAGAGAGTCCAGTGACACAGGGTCCTTCCATGAAAGTCCCTGGCCACTCTTGCTGGAAGGGTTATAATTTGCAGGCAATCTGGGCTGAGGCTGAATTTGGGAAGAACCTGTCTGGTTCTGTGCTCAGGAAGCAGTAAATCTGTATACTGCTCATTTTCAGGGTGGTCTGTTGAGGGCTGCAGACAACTTGATAGCGTCTTATCTACTGTGGGGTCCTACATTGTCTCATTTGGTGACCTTTATCACTGGCAAGACACTTAACAAGGTAAATCCTTCATCTGATCCATACATAGGCAGTCTTGCCTTTGAACATATTGACTTTTACTGCAAGAGAGGCTTTCCCAAAATTTGATATCTATGAACTAAATTTGGAAGTAGAGGTCATATTTTAACGTAGATGCCATCAGTGTAAGGGCAGGACATGTGGTATAAGGGAGATGCTGGAAAGCTGAGTTTTGAATCCCATTCACTACATTATAATTACTTTTGCAATCTGCTTAGAGTAGTACCAAGACATAATAAAGACTAATTTTAAGTATAATAAATAAGCAGTAAGATAACTATTTTGGGGAGTTCACTGTAAAACTGTTATAAAAGGGAATGGAATGCCCGTGATGGGGCTTCAGCATCTGATTAAGAAACCCATCAACAGTCATTATGTCTCTGTTGTTCCTCCCAGGACTAGAAAATAAAAGCATTTATTTATTTAGTGGCACAATGACTTCTTCCGTAATGATCTTTAATGTGAGTCCTTTTTGACATTCTCTGATGGTTTTAGAGCACTAGCTGTGATAACTCTAGGCCTTTTCTCCATGTATCATAACAACTGATTCAGAGACAATCAGTCTGTATCCCTAGTTAGAGAGATTCTCTCTTTTTTCAATCTGAAAGCATTAATAGCCCTTATTTGCACTGAAATTCATCTGCCATATTGCTGTGCAGTTATTCAGATGGGGTCTTCTCTACCTCAAATGAAGCATATTGTGATGCATACAGCAACCAAGCTAATCCTATTACATCTTTGTACAGACATGTAAAACACAGCAGAACCAAAGACAAGAATTTACAACCTGACACACACTACAGTCATTCAAAAGACTAAACATAATGTAACTCTAAGAAAAATATCTTTCCCTCTTTTTCTTTCCTTTTTCTGTCTTTTTTTCTCTTTTATTACCTGGTGGATTTCTTTTTTTACACGGAATGTGGCAGAAAAGGATTTTATAGTCAAAAACATCATCAAGTTATACTCAGTATTGCCAAACATTTAACCAGCTGTATTCCTTCAGTAACTTCATATGGACAAAAATTAGAAATAAACCCTTCTCTATTCATTGTACTGTTATAACAAATATAAAGAGTGTTCATGAGATACTGTATTTGAAATTAAAATCTCTATAGAGTTCTCAAAAAATGTATATTACTGAATACAAATATAACCAAACCATTAATCATAATGGAAATATTCAAAGAACTTTTATATTGGTTGCATGAATTTTTATGAAGAACTGTTACCTTGCAAATAAAGATTTTAAAATGCTCTAAAGTTAACTGGAAAATAAGGGAACAATCAGTCCCAGCAATGTGTGAAGGACACTCAGCTGACCCCATATTGCCATGCCTCTGTCACCTTCAGGAAACTGCTGTTCCTGTTGAAGAAATGCTTAACGTTGCTGATTTCTCTTATGCAGGTCATAATGCCCTAGAAAGCAGAACAGATATGCTGTTATTGGGATGAAGACACTGACTAGGAGATGAGTTTTTCCCTCTTCTTTTACTGAACAATGGTATAACATAGAGAAAAACAAGGCATTAAATAGATGAGAATAAATTCCTGGTCACACTCATTATGATGTCTTAGGAGATTCAGTGCTAAGGCAGCCTCTTTCCCTCTGCTTTTTATCTTGGCTGCCTAGCTTGTAAATTTGTTATGCAATTTTCTTGGGTTTTGATAATTTAACTTCTTATGACAACAACTGAGTAGGTCTTTTACTAAATTTGCAGCTATGCCATTCTCAGAAGTTCCAAGGAAGCACTGGAAGAATTCCCTAAATGTATCAGACTGATCTGAGTGTCCCTTGAGAGCATTGTTGGTCCTGTGTCTCCTCCCTAGACCATTTCCCTGTAGAGGCCCCAGACTAGAGGTACTGACATCATGAACCTGACAGCATGTAATCTCATTCTCCTTAAATATTTGCTCAAGCCAGCAGAGGTTATGGATATTCCCCACCAAGAATATCACAGTCTCCAACCAAATAATCTCCCAGAAAATGGCAAATGCCTTTATTAATTAGTGCAAGCACTGCCAGTGTCAGCTATTTGGACACAGCAACCCCCATACACAGCTGAAATCAAACTCTGTAACCAATATTTATAAATCTGTATTCAAGTGTGGGTATTTCAATATGTATCAGGTTCATTACATGCACAGGCAACATCCTTGTCTTAACAATATACTTCCCTACACAGTGAGCTGTCGATGTGTCCATCTGAAAGCTTTTCAGAATGGAGAAAATATATACAGGTGGATCAAATATGGACATCAAAAACACAAAATAAGTATATCAAACATATGTTAAAGTTGGCAATATTGACACATAAACTCCTTTCAGTGGATTAGAAATCAGTGCACAAACACTCACTCCTGAGTGACTCCTGAGTTCCTGTCCTGGTGGGTGCTACATGCTGGCTGCATAAGTCATTGCCTGTAGAAAGTGAAATGGCTGTACTGGAATATTTGAGCTGTCTTCACCTGAGAGTGGTATGACCAAAGACTGCCCTTCCTCAGGTCCAATATCTGGTTGGATTTTACCTTCTCATGACAGTAGGTGGTGGATTAAAATTTAACTCTGGAGCTTACACAGAGCATTCTCAGAGGACCTAAACTGGACTTCAGCTTTAGGAAAACTGAAATCATTCATGTGTGGATACTTGCAATTTAACTCCTTCCTGAAGCCTGTACAGATGCTGTCACTAAGATGTAGCAAAAAGTCCTCAAACTGCCAGAAATGTGGTGGCTGACTTCATTCAATCAGATCTTGTTGTCAATGAAACTTGAGTGACAAGTCTCACAGCAGCACCCATGAGACACTTGGGGAAAGAGATCCTGGTACCTCTGGCCAGTACAAAAGATGCAGTGTTAAAAAATCACTACCTTCATCATGCCAGGACATCTAAACATCTTCAATGGGAGAACAGATTTGTTCTTCTCTTAGAGCATGCCCAAGTGATGGACAGGCAGATCTCCCATATTAGCAGAGAAACATTCTGTTCTGATTTAAATAGCTTCACTTAATCATTAGGGAACTGTGAGATTGAATAAATAGATGCCATTTGGAATATAAATGGTGGAGTCATTTTATTTGTTCCCTTGTGGTAGAGTACATCTGAAAGGATGATAAGCAAAGATAACATATCTTGAAATTCCATCCTCATAAGCAATAAATTACCATGCTGCATGCAGGCTTTCAAAGCACAGTTCACACAATTTCTCAGTTCAGCACACAGCCAGATGCCTTGAAGGCCAAGTAAGCCACTTTAGAAGCAACAGTAGATGGCAGGCCACAAATGGCCAATAATGAGAGAATCACATGAATCTCTGAAAGTAAGAGTAAATTAATTTTAGAGCAGTACAAGCTAAAAAACATTTTCAATAGTCTTCCACTGTCAGTGCAAAGACTCTAAAAGAGTTTGCCATATAAACAAAACCTTTCAGTGGGATGAAAGAGCTAAACAGGAAAAATCATACGCTCAAAAATAAAAAGGTGGCTTCTAAATATAAAATCATACTACTTGCTACAGCTTTAATTGTTAGCTTCATTTTCCAGTTCTCTCAATTCATTTCCTACTGGGATATATTCAGAAAGCCTGGAGCTTCCATTATTTCCATGTCTAGTAGAGAAAAAAAATACAAAAATTAGGAAGATAAAATAGACACAAAGGATTTGATTGAGACTGCACACACAAGAAGGGCACAGCTGCATTTCCTTAGGTAATTCTGGTATAAATAGTTGAGTATAAATGCTCACAATCACAAAAAAAGATGCAGTAGGGTTTCAAAAAATTATCTTTCCTCTGCTGAAATTAGCTGCGTCTAAGAAGCTGCGTCAGCTAAGAAGCAGTAAGTAACTGATTTTGTGTATCTTCTCAAGACTTAGACAGTTGGAAGTAACCTGGAATCTCTTAGAGTGCCTTCAGGTTGGCAACTAACATGAAACCTAAACAGATCATGGAGGAGTGAAGATACCATGCTTAAGGAAGAACAGAAGCTTCTTTTGGTCCATCTCAGAGCATTTCCTTCTGTTCTATCACTACAGATTTTTTTTAAAAAATCAAACACAAAAAACCCCAACACCATGATACCCAGCCTATAAACCTTTGAGCCTGAACATCCTTCACACATACCTGCTCTGTCTACTGATAAATCCTCAGAGAGAGGCAGTAAATTAACTGCAGCTCACATGAACGGTTCAGACAGGTCACTCACTGCTGCACTTGCCAAGTGCCTTCCCTATCAACCATGCAACTGCCATTTAAATGAGGCCTATACCCAAATATCACAGAAAATAGTCTGATCAAGTGCAGAAGCAGGGCTGTTTCTGCACCAGAGGGAACCAGAAACTACAGCACTAGAATTCCTCCATGAGAGATTATGTTGCTCGCCTTCCAGAAATTTTTTAAAGCATTTCAGTGTCAAGTGCTTATTAAATAGCACTGTAAACACCTCAATTAGCAGATTTTAAATTACCCTTTCTTCCCCATGACACAGAAACTTAGATGAGTCACACCAGAGTGCAAAATGCTAATATAGTTTTATTTTTAAATATAGCCCAAATTCCTGCTAGTATAACACCTGCAGTTTATAATGCTATATAATACTGCATAATACTGCAGTTCTTCCTGTAAGAATAAATTATTTCCCTTTGAATCTGCTAGATGACAGTGACATAAAAATATGTCTTTATGTTACTCAGTAAGGATGGAGTGAGGAGATACTATAATCCCATCTATCCACAATGAAATCATATATACCAAGAAAACATTGCAGATCTATGCAGAAGGCCAATGTAACAATGTTGGGTTTATAAATGTTTAGCACATTTATCTGTCTTAGATTTGTACACGAGATTGTAAAAGATTGTGAAAACAATGGTTCTTAAAAGGGTGTATTTAGCCTATTGAAATAGCAAATAAGCCATAAAGTTTTTATCTGGGTGGGAACATCCAAAGAAACAGTAAAGGGGCAGGGGAACGACTTTACTGCCTTCCTTTACCATATACCAACTTAGAAAAATACTGGAGATGTGACAGTTCAGAGAACAAGATGGAGCATGGTTAAGAATAGTTTGGTATGGTTGGTTAGGCATGGCTTACGTCAAACCCATTTCAGTTGATGGAAAGGTCTAAGCCAGTCCTGACACAGATATTAAAAAATGTGTAAGAGGTGAAACAGTCTAGAAAACAGCACCTAGGAGTCCTTTCTTTCTGTGTCTCAGGAGGAGACACAGTATTCTGAGAGGCCTTATGCTTTGACAGAATAGAATATAATGGAATAGAACAGTTACCAGTAAAGACTTCAGCCTGGAGACGCTCTAAATGTAACACATGGGAGGATTACCCTCTGTTATCTAAAAATGTCTTCAGATAGATATGTCTTGGATGTGAGAGTGATACAGAACAAAGAATGGCAGTTGGTTTTGTCACTTCATTTGGCTGAAAAATTACTTTATTCTGATGCTCCTGCAGTGTATTACCTTCTCAGGAAGACTGTCCTCACCTAAACTATGAACTTAGAAGGCTACAAGTGAACACTGTCTTATTGATCCATCTGTACCAAAACACAAGAGCTTACTGCCTTTAATTTTTTACCACCATCAGAAGTTCCTTACCTCACTGCCTCAAGCAAAATCCTGTTGAAGGGACAGTTCAGCCACTGTAATTAGTTTCAGGTAAAAATTAAATCAACCTGAGTCTTGTTCTGCCTGAAGGATGATGTCAGGGTGCACTCCTACAAACCAGAGTCAGTAGAAAGGAGCACTTCTATTAATCAAGCAGTAAGGAGCCCCAAAGACTGGTACCTCTCACGACAAGAGCACCTCTGCCACAGGCTAGGAACGGGCACTGTGATCTGCAGCCTCACCATCTTCCCAGCTTTAATTGTCCACTGCAGACTTCTCATTTTCATTCAGCCTTGTATGGTACAGCCTTAAGAGGAGATTCAGGCTTTGGTAGACAAATTGTAACAGTGGCTGTCTACAACACTGTTCAGGTGGCAGAAGAAACTCCTGCAAACTCCTTAATTAATGAGGACAGGACCAATAGAGCAGTAACTGAAGCTCAATACTTTTCTGCAGAGATTCTGGCAACAACTGTCTTTGTTCCATGTTCTAGTTAGATGTCTAACTGGTGCTTTCTCTCATTCCTAACTCTGTTTTAAAACCTTGTTCAGATCTGCCTATGTCACAGGTCGATCAATACAGCTTTTTAAAACTTCCCAGTGACATCTGCAATTCTAACCCAACAGTCAACAAACTGAGAGAGAAACAAAACAAAAAGAGACAAACAAAAGACAAACAAACAGAAAAGACCAAGGTAAGACAAGAAGTTCTGCAATAATTTTGTTGGGAAAAATAGAGACCGAAGAGTAATATATTGTAGGCAGTCATGAGTAGTAAAAACAAGGAAATTCTGCTTTTATCATAACATGTACAGAAAAAGAATACTTTTCATAAGAAAAAACCTTACTTTCTCAGTTGCTTACTCAAACTACCTGATGTACAGCAGAATGTATTTTGATTCAGGATTTCAGCAGCACTCGGTCTTAATTTTGAAACTCCAGGTTAATTTTCATTTGTTGAATTCTTGAACAGAATAGACACTTGTTGAAGGTACTTGACATTTCTCTGTTCTTGTTTATTTTTTCCTGTCTCTAACTGTTATTGAACCTGATGATAATTTTTTAAACTGTCTCCTAATTTATGATGCCTTATACTGAAAAGAACTTGTAAAGCCTAATTTATTGAGTAACTTTCATTCAAAGAAAACTTCAACTATTTTATATCAGTTAGGATTCCTAACAGTCCAAGAAGCTCAGTTTTGTACATTTTACAAGGGGTCAGTTGGAGCCCCATGAGACAAGATAATCTGCCAGAAGATCCTACAGCAAGCTGTCAGAGCTAAGAAAGAATCTAAGCCTCCTGATTTATCGGATCTGGGTTTAGGATTTTCCCAAGTCTCATTAGCCGTGGCCGTTGGACTTTTCACCCTCTCCTACGCTGCAGGGCATGTCTGCTTCTTAATGCACCTAGACCTACAATGATCTTGTGTTTGACACAGGTCTGAGACATCACTGATCCTTTTGATCCCTCCTCCCTTCTTGTGACATAACACTTGGCTTTTGGTCTGCTATAACAAATCAGAGATTTGTCACAGAGTGCTAGGAAAGAATACTTGCTAGGCTTTGCAGGCCCCTACAGGCAGTGAGCATGAAATTCAGGTATTTCCTAAATTTGGTATCTGCTGCACGTTTTTTCATTATTTCAGGGAGTACCACGGTTAAGGTGCTCTTCTGATTTAGTGTTTCTGTAAGTTTTACTCCCACAATCCCTAGGCAAAGCTCCTACTCCCAAGATCTTAATTCATGTAGGCATTTTGTTAAGTCCAGCCCCTCACACACACACACACTCCCCCTCAGTACATTCTTAACATTATATTCTTGATTGCCACTTGTTTCTATGTGATTTGAAAACCATTTATTCGAGTCTGTCCTGAACTGGCTGGAAAATATAAAATTCTATAAAATTAGTATATTTTTTTACATTATGTAGAGCTTTTTACATCACATTTTGCCCAAGAAATGAGCCAATACAGCTTACAAAATGCACAATGAGTTAGTAAGGGTAGGAAATATAAGATAAAAATGCTATGCTCAAAAGTATATGCTCTTCCTTCTCACACATTTTCAATTCTGGTTTTGGATTTCTTTCCAAATGATCAGGCATTGCCATTTACTACAGTTGTTCTAAGACTTTGATTGATATTGCCTGTTTACCTCACTTTGATTAGTGTACCTTTCTTCTCTGCTATAAATAAGACTACATTATCATCAGTATTGTGAATAATCACTATTCCAAATCACACTCACTTTTTCATTTCTTATTGAAATGCACACAATCAAATGCAGACTTTTAAGACACTATTTTTGAGATGGTCTATAATTCAAACTCTTCTCAGATTAATCCTTCTTGACCTTTTCTTTTCAAGACTTTTCTGTCATTTTTATAAGAAATAAAACTGCTTCTGTGTGGGAAGGAAACCTTTCTAACCATCATCCAAAGCAGTGAAGTTGTGCAATAGGCAGCCTGTGTTTCCAAATTATTAACATTTTTCATTTTGCTTTGCCCTTTGTAATTAATTTCTACTACCATCTTATTTCCCTTTGGTTCTATGTTTATCATACTTTCATTATCATATTCTGTTTTAAATTAAAGTATTCATACAAAGATTTTCCTTAAATTTTAGCAACTCAGCACACAGATACTGTTACTGATATAGTCTAGAAAACATACTGCAGTTAAAACTGATAATAGTTTATTTTAATATTGACCACTACAGATATCATGTTGCCGGTTTTCCCAAAGTTTGTGATACACTACTTCATTGTGCATTCACACGGATGCACTAAGCTAGAAAGGCAAGAAAAGCTCAGTCTTAGTTTTGAAAGCATTTATGAGGGGCACTTCTTTCCTAAAATTATAAATCACTACAGGCAAAGCAAAGTGGCCATGAAGCCTAACAGGAATAGGTGTATTGACCTGCAATTTTGCAACAGATTACCAGTAATATTGACAAGTGTTATTTGCATTACATGTAGGGTTTTAATAGGTAGTTTCAATAAATAAAAGCAGCTTAAAAGAAAAAGAGAAACTTTTTACCAGGGCTAGTAGTGACATGACACAGGGCAGTGCTCATTACGAGTGTGGTAAGACAGAGAAGTCATCAATGTCCCATTCTTGGAAGTGACCCAGGGCTTTGAGCAACCTGGTCTGGTGGGAGGTACCAGTATTGCTGCCTGCGGCAAGAGGGGTTGGAACTCAATGATCCTGAAGGTCCCAGCCATTCTGTGATTGCTGCTGCTGTGCATCATCAGGCCAGACTCACAGTTCAGCAAGTGTATAAGCAACCAAATTAGAGTAAGGATTTGGCACTGGGCTAAATGTAAGCCTGTTTCAGAAGGCCTTCTAAGATTTCAGTTGGAAACAAGCAGCGAGTGGTCCATTTAATTAATTTTAGGTCAGGGTCAGAGCAAGGTTTTATGTTCATATGAGTAAAAAATTGATCAAGAAAAAACCCACTCAAAGCCAGAAGAGGCTGTTGAGTTGTGCAGTGCATTACAATTTATATACAATTTATACTGTTCTAGACTCTTTCTCCTTTTGGTAGGTGAAGGGCACTGTGCTTTTGGCTACAATTCGGGCCATGGTGTTTGTCTACAGGCTGCTACAGGCTTTACAGAAGCTGTAGCACCTAGCCTTAAGAAGGACTCGTGGATAGTCTATCTCTCTATGGAACGTGAGTTACTCTGGTCTATCCAAGCTTTCCCCGGTATAATAAAATTCCCATAACCCGGCAGTGCTGTTCATCTATCCGTTCACAACCCGTTTACCCGCCACCGCACAGCTGTGCCGGCAGCGCCCGGGGGTCTGCGACCGAGGGCAGGTCATGGCACCGGCAGCTCCGAGCCTCCTCGGCGGCCCAGGACCCAGCCCAGGCCAGCGGGCGGAGTCTGCTCCCGCCACCGCCTCCCGGCGCCCCCCGCCGGGCCTTCCGCCCGCGCTGGGCGGGATGCGGGGCGCTCGCAGGCGGCTCTGCTCCGCCCTGATCGTGGCGTACGGCCTCTTCTCCCTCTACGCGGCCTACACCGTGTTCCTGCGCCCGCGCCGCCCGGCCGCCCCTCGCTCGCACCGGGACCGCCGCGGCCCGCGAGGTGAGCGCGGTGGCGAGGCCGCTCCGA